>JANHGB010051595.1:48463-72404 GCA_026283785.1 Coracopsis vasa
TCTCTGTGGGGAAAAAATTGCCTTGAAAATCAATGAAGTCATTGCAGCTGTAATTTAGTGTTTTGATAAAATGGAAAATTAGCCAGTTAAAATTCTTGTCAGCAATGAATAAGAAATCTGAATGACTGTATGTGCACTTTTCTGCATGACTGTTGATGTGTATATGCACATATAATTTTCTTTTGCTCAAGTCACAGAGAAATAGGAAACGTTATTAGCAATGGAAAAGACAGCTCAGAATCAAAAGGTGATTAAAAATGCCTTTTTTTTGATAGTGCCATTGTGTTAGGATAGGAGTTGAACAGAGAGAGCCTTCAGAGACTGCATCATCATGATACTGCAGCAGACAGGCAGCACGTCTAAAAATAACAACGTATGGGTGAAGTCAAAGAACCTGAAGCTGTGTCTCTAAGACACTGAGCAGCTCCTGGGTGTTTGGTACCTGGCAGAGCTAAACTCCTGAACACTGACACTGGGGGTCCTTTCCTCCACCTCACTTTGGTTTTTATCTTCATCTTTCACAAGCATTGAAGATGAAACAGGGAAACAAGGTGAGCTGGACAAGAAAGTTAGACATGAGTAAAGTTATGTAGCAAATTGAAAGTGAAGGGGTCATTGTGGTCTTCAGTTGTTGAAAGGGTTTATCTGCAGTCGTGAAGTATGGAGAGAATAGCCCAAAGCTTAAAGCATAAGAATATAACTTGGGAGAAAGAGTCTCAAGTCTCCAACAGATTTCTTGTAACTTTAGAATAGCAGCTGGGTTTCATGGATCAGTCTCATATTTCAAACACTGATGTGGAAAAAACCCTTTTTCCACATTCTTCTATGGAAGGATAAACACTTTCCAAACCTGTGAGATGTGCAGAGGCTGTGGTGTGGCAAGCTGTTTGGTGTAATTCAGTCTAAGCACTTTGGAATTTTGTCATATTTGATGTCTAAACCACAGCCATGCCTTTCAGTTTCTGTAGCGTGTGACTGTGATGGATAATTTTTCAGTGGTATTCATTTGTATGAACAATAATTCAAGTGCCTTTTGTTTGTCTAGAGCTGCTTGCCAGCTGCTGCTGCTTGGGTGCAGGACCAGCCATTGCGTGTGTGAAGAGGTACCAGGTGACATTCGCTGTGGCAGCTCCTCCTCTGATGAAGGACATGGCCAGTGACTTTTCTTGTGGCAGGATAGGAAAGAGATCTGTTAGAAAAGTACATTTACAGGTAATATGACACTGAATGTGCATGATATAGCTCACATCAATTGTTGATGGGTCTGTCTTAAAGAGGAGCTTTGTCACATCTGCTCTGCTTAGAAACCTCATGGCATAGCAGAGTAACCATGGATGGTTACCTGAAAATGTTTCTTGATCCCTATCTGAGAGAAGAGGCAGATTCTGTATCTCAGGTGGGACTGATTCATCCTCTGCTCCTCCAAGTCATTATGCAAATATTTCCTCCTCAAGGTCAGAACTCGGCCAATGCCTAATAGTATGTTACAGGACACTTGTTTCTGGGGCTGATGCTAGGCAGGATTGTGTTTTATGGCAGCATATACACTGAAATCCCATGCTCTTTAGACAGAAGAAGAACTTTTTGCTGTGTTCTGGCTCAATTCCATTTCACACAGCTACTTCATGTCATGTAATTTCAATTACTGCTTGCAGGCATATGGTGACATAAATTGTGGAACGACTGAAAAGACTGCAAGCATTGTACAATGCAAAGAAATAGACAGGGATGCTGGCAGACACCCTGTTTGCTATTTGTCCAAATAGAGAGTCAGGAGACTTTGAGCCAAATTGAAGATGACAAATTCAAAAGCCAGTGAAGAAGATGCTCTTAATACACAACATTTAAATAACTCCTGCTTCTTGGAAGAAATGCTGAGTTAGGTGACATAAGGACTTACCATTACATAAACGAAGAAACAAAAATATACCTCTATAAAAGCTCCCTGTCCAATTTGACTCAGAGAAGTAGTAAAGCACAGACTTCTAGGTCATGAAAGCCTTGATTTAGTAGATTGCTTGAGCATGCACCAGTATTTTAGGCTCTAAGTAATTCCACTGACTCCATTACTGTTCCATGCTCACTTAAAGTAAAGCACATGTGCAGGGGTTTATTAGATGTTAGCCCGAGAAAACCGTTAATTATGTGGCTTACAGAGACTTTTTCCGTGAGAGCTCTTTTGGAATTTGTTCCAGTGCAGTGCTTGCTCTTGTGCCCATTAGGGGTGAAGAGGGACCTGAATGCTTTAGTGCAGCTTGTTAGCCTTGTTAGACAAATGTAAGGTAAATGTCAAACAAGGGAAAAGTACAGTCCATGCCTTTCACTGGACTTGTGACAGGCTCTGCCTGACAAAGAAAGACTTTGTGTTAGTTCTGGTGCAGGTGATGACAGTTCAAGTAAAAACAACTTACATCAAATTATTTAGTATAAGGCTAAAAATATTTAGCATCACATCCAGGTTGAGAAGTGAGAATGGGGCTTTGGTATCTTTACAGAGAGGATGCACTTTATTTAAAATGCAAACTAAATCATTACCAAAGTGCATGTTCATTTCTCTTTGAAGCTTTGTATGTTGCTGCTAGGCTTGCTCTCTTTGCTGAATTTCAGCAAGAAACCAGTGGTCATAAACATACTTTGTGCTGGGGGGAGTTACTCTTCTATACAGCCCCCTGCCCCTATTATAGGTCTTCTAAAGCAAACTTCCATTGTAACCCAGGATGCTGATATCAGTGGGGTGGGCAACCTTTTGAGACTGGTTTGGTTTGGATGTGTATGCATAACAGCACAACAAAGAGAAGGACTTGGAACTGATAATTACCAGCCAGTATGTGCTTTGGAGAAAGTGGTTTATATTGGTAATTTCTGTGAATGAATTTTTTGAGGCTTGGGTAGTCCCTTGTGTGCTTGGGGCCAGCCACATCTTCATTCTACCTACAACATCATGACAGTAGGGTACCAGTCAGCACCGGTGTAGGGAAAGGCATACATTAAAGTATCATAAATGGTGTTTACAGCACAAAAGCGATCACTGAAGAGGAATATCCTTTTACCTTTCTCTTATGCCAGCCATTACAAAGTCTGTCGCATGTTACAAGAGACACAACACATTTTATGAATATCATGATGTATCAGTGCTAAATTTAATGTATTCTGCATAAGAAAACCCATTATCATAATTTTATGTGGTATATAAATATATGGATTCTATTAAAACCAAAAGAAGCAGGAGCACTGATTGAACTCCTTTAAAAAGGACTTACCTTAAAAGTAACATGGTGTGATCCTCAGTAAATTCTTCCAACTTAATTTTCCTTTGCAGTGTTCGCTTTTATAATGTGAGCTTTACTCTATTAAGCTGTCAGATAAAAAGGGAGCTAACAGCCTGGCCACGTTTTCATCTAACAAAGGATACATTTAGCTAGCTCAATTACTAGTGGAAGCTTTAGATAGAAATAGAAAAAGAAGGATGACAGAGCAATTTATTTTTACAATAAAACTATTAATTCTTGCACCCTCCCCTCCTTATAATATTCTGATGCTTAACACTGCATTAATGAGGCACTTTTAATATAATTATGGTTGCTTTTGTCCCAGCTTTCCCCGATTTTCAGCTGTGGCCTTAGAATTAACTGTCCTTGGCCAGAGTTAAATGTTCCTCTTAACTGGGCTGAAACTATCAGCTTTTTATAATTTCCTGCATCATCTTTTGGTATTTTTTACCATTTGGATTTAGGGAGAGGAAAGAGAAAACATCATTTCATGGTGCTTCTCTCCTCGGATCATTTAACCAACCTAAAATATATAGCATCACTGCTGGGACTTGCACAGTCTAAAGCTCAACATATGGCCACCTAACTGATTCCCTCTGCAATCTTTAGATGTGATATCGTTTATTTTCTTCTACAGCAGACTGAAGAATCAAGGATCTAACTCCTAAAACAAGTAATTCATTAGCAACAGGCTATGTTGATCCTGGAACCAAATATAGCAATTACCCAGAAGGTCTTTAAACTGCTTCTTAAACAATTATTTGAAGGAGGACATTATTTACAAAGCTGGTAACAAACTGTGGGGCGTTTAATCTTCCTCAGTGAGGGTTGTGCTGACTCGTATTTGTGTCCTGCGACTAACTGGGTTGGTGCTGTGCAGAGCCAGCTAGCTCGCAGGCTCAGAGGGATAGAGGGATAAATGGGCCCTAACAGCTGAATGCCCTTTTAATTTCTAGTGTGCCACCTTCCACTCAGTGCAGGGAATACAGTGCTTTGTAACGCAGCTCATCACCTCTACTGTGGTGTTTTCTTCATCTTTATGCGTGTTGCTGGCTGTAGCAGGTCTTTGATACGGGTATGAAATAGCAGTATGAATTACATTTCTCTCTGGAGGTATATCCCCTTATGCATATTAAGAGAAAAACTAGTCTTCTGTTTCAGACATAAGGTCAAATATAAATGAGGAGACTCCTCTTCATGGTCCAGTTCACCCATGAACTTTGTGAACTGGGCATCATCTCCACACTTAACGGCCCCAGAAGTTTCAGACACTTGACATGGGTGGTTGATCTTTCTCTTAAGCATGCAAGAGCAGTTCTGCTGGTTTTGTTTTATATTGCAAGCACAACCCCAGAAGATAGCTCTGTTTCCTCTGTTTACCTTAAGGTATCTGTGAAGCAACAATGTGAATGTGTTGCAGGACAGGACATTTGTTCTCCACTGCCTCCTCCCTAATGAGCAATTGAGCTTTAACACCCCTGAATGTGGTTCCTCCAGAAAGAGCATTAGTCTTCTGTCTTCTGAGATCTGGCTCAAGGAATAGGCCCAGTTAGAGAGACAAGCATCCCACTGGAAATGAGGCCTGCTGCTCTGTTTCATAAAGAACCATTCCTTCAGCACCCCTGGAAAAACTCAGGGCACTTTCTTCCTCAGGAGGAATATTTTAGATCTGTTTCTGTTCTGGTAAACTTCCACACAGTGGTTGGTAAAACGAAGTTGTAACAGCCCAGGGATGGGATTTGGTAAAACATGGAGCCATGTCCCAGTGTGGGACAGCCCTGACAGATAGAGGTTGTGCCCTGGAAAAAGGAAAAGATGCTAAAATAATAAAGCCCAAATATTTGGCTTGTCTTGGAATGAAGATCTTGTCCAGATAATCCATTTGGGATCTGAAAGGACTCCTTTGGTTGAAAAGACTAATAAAAGAGTTATTAGGATTCCCTAGATAGAACTATATGAGATGGATTGAGGCTGTGTGGAGGGAGAGATGAGGGCTTGAGCTGAGGTGCCTGGGCAGAATGCAGAAGCAAAGATTTAAAATCAGACTGAGGCAGGATGAAACAATTCCTCTTACGGAAGCACAGAGGGCTCCTGGGAACAAAGGGATTATAGGTTTCACAATCCAGTGTGGATGTGCTGCACAACTCCACAGCTGTGCTTTGTGACAAAGACACCGGGGAGGTGATCTTGTGTTGCACAAAATGGGAGGTTCATTGCCAAAGCTGGTATGAGAGGATAGCAGAGGCCTTCCATACTTTCCTATCAACCCTTGGAGACTGCTCTGGTCTGGAAAGAAAAATCACAAGGATCACTTCTTTTGCTCTCAGTGCCTAAGGGCATGAGCTCTGGTTCCTTTGGGTGGAGATTAATATTTAATGACAAATCACTTCGAAACTGAAGAAAAGAAATTGATGGTCAACTTTGGCCTGCTGTGTTCAGGGTTTAGTAGAGTGTAATTCTTCTCATAAGAAGAGGTCTTTGCTAGATATTTAAATCAGGCATTGTCCAATGAATCATTCAGTGATGAAATATTCTGGAACCATTAGGAATTTTAATAATTAATCATACATTGGACTTTTTGCACCACTTAATGCAGCAAAGACGGATCCTGTTTAAATATTACAGGCTTCATTAACTGAAGCAAAGTTATTCAAAATCAAGTGCATCAGTCTCATTCTGCGAGATGTTTGAGCTGTATTTATTTCTGCTAATGGAACTATAATACAGGAAATTGTACTGTCAGTGTTAATTTTGGCCTTGTTATTGGGAAAACTTGTAATGCTGCTGCTCACGGGCTTGAGGTATGGGAGGGTTTGGAGCTGTGTTAGTGCTGAGGCAGAGATTCACTGAGTATTCCCATTTAGGGCTATTTTCTTGGACAGGTTTTCTAAATATACAACAACCCCCAGGAAACTGAGTTCTGCACCGTAGCTAAAAGACAGCCTAGATCCAGAAACAGGGGCAAGCATCCATACGTGTGTGGCTTCATCTTGCATAGTATGGAATCATTTTTATTGATAAGGTGAGGCTTTGGTTGATATAATAGGTGTTTTAAATCTATATACTCTTTAAATGTAAGGTTTCCAACAAGAATAAATCTAATCTAGTACTTTTAGCTTTTGCAGGTTGTCTGTCTTTATGTCACATTTTGGTAACTGAACTATAATGTAACAATTATATATACTATGTGTATATATATATACTACCTTATATAGTTGAAAATGCTGCATAAAATATACTCATTTACAGAAAACCAGTGATTAGGTTCTGTTTTATATGATGTTATATGAGTGCAGTTACTACTTCAGGTACGTCCATATTGTTATGAGATCACTAACTCATCAATCAAAATGATAAGAGAACTACTATTAGATTACATGAAGTCGTTAATTAGTCAAATACCAGTAGTGCTCACTGAATGGCTGGGGTATTATTGCTTAATTATATGCTTAACAAAGCATACCCTCTGCTCTCATTAGCAGAAAATGAGTTAAAAATATACAGGATATGGCCTACTTCTGCAGCCAGTCACAGTTAACGCCTTTTCTTTAATTTCCAGACATTATATCAACTTTATAAAATATTCAACACATGTATTGCATAGATCTGCTACCGCTGGTGTCAGATTTGTTGATGCAGCTTAACTGATCTATGAGTAAGTTCAGAAATTAATATTAATGTATTGTTTACGAAGACAGCCAGCTGAAAAAGTACTTTAACTGTAAATAAGGCATCTTAATTTCAAGTGTCTGTGCTCAGATGTAGCTAAATGTCAATGTGAAACATATTCCGCAAGGCTAGAGGTACACTGCAGAACCCCATTTTCGTATGAGTTCTTCAACTCTGCCTGCAGCAAGCAACATCCATTGCAGATCCAAAAGCCTCTCTCTAGCAAGGATTGGATGTGGTTTTAAATAACACCTGTGAGTTGAAAAATTGTGTTGAATTGATTCATTTTCAAGACCAGTTTTGGCTGTGGTTTATTGGTAACTTTAAGCAGTATCTAATTCTACCAGCCTTTTGCTGGAGACAAAATCCTAGGCTAAGCAGGCCTTTGATTTGACCTGGTCCACAAATTACAGTGTAATTATTGCTTGTCAGAGCCTGCAGCAACCTGCAATCCATTACAGTTCTGTTACTGGATGTGGGCTAATGCATGGTCTCTTGCTCTAGTCTCAAACCTGTGAAGTAGTGTCTCCATTTAAGTCATGCTTTAAGCACTAAAGTTCAAGGAGCTTCCTTCACCAACACCAGCTGATAATTTGGCCCAGAAATAAGAGAGTGGACCAGAAGGACACTTTTATCTCTAGATTTTTGTAGGCATGTACAAAGCTCTAAACTGAGAGTGGATCATACAGATATAAACCTACTTTGAATAAGTTTTTGTTACTGAAATGAACATTTTAAGTATTTCTGTGCTTCAGCTATTTTTATTGTAAGTATTTTTATTATCATTTTAAAGTTTTGACTTGTGTGAATGTGTAGCCAGTAATTCTCAGTGTGAAGTCTTCTCCCCTTTCAAAGATATTTCCCGTGGCAGATTTGATATAAAGTTTAACTTCTACACAGACAAAAATCACTTTTAAAACTGCACATCCCAAACTGAAGGGTGCAATGAAGCTATTTGCATAGAAAGCTCTGGCAATTAAGACAAAACAAACTCGACAGCATGGAATTAAGCATGACAATAAGAAAACAAATAAAACCTTTAAGTATCATGACGAAGGGAGAGTGAGAGAGATGCTAGAAATTTCAGTGGGAATTGATGTAGTCAGCTTGAGTAAGGAATATAAAGCAGTGATGTGTGGATACCCCTCCCTGAACAGCACATAATTCCTGTAGAACGGGAAAGGGTTTTATGGAGTCCTGGTTAGCCCTTCGGCAATCAGGGCAATAAAGTCAGTTCTTCTACGGTGATCCCACTGAGCGCATACTAGTGCATACTGTCAGGACAAGCTACTGAAATGGCTCACTTGTGAATGCTTTATTGGCATTTCTCATACTCTACCTCCATGTAGATTGAGGGCTTTCTTCCCACTTACTCCCTATAGGGGACTACAGCAGGTGCATAACCCAATGCTAGACCAGCACTGGGAAATTGTGAAACCATCTCACCATAAAGATTTCCAGGCAGAGGTTCCGTATGGAGAAGCAGAACAACGAGCTAAACCTAAGATCAAAGAACAAATGATCCCTGCCAGAGGCTGGGCACTGTCCTGAGCAAGCCCCTCTGTTCAACGCTGCTTTGAGGAGGGGGCTTTCTGTAGATGATCTCCAGAGGTCGCTGCTGACCTCCCCTCTCCCGTGATTCTGCCAAATGAGGTCTATTAGTGTGCGTCTCGAAGTGAATTTTCTTGATATGGCAGAACACCTCTCAACAGGAGTACAAAAAGAACTTAGGCTCCTCTAGGGAAGTCAGTTGCTCTTGATATATAAGCAAATGCCTGTTGGGAGATAGGCAACTCTGTTATTGTCTGCTGGCAAAAACACGTTTCTGCAAGTAGTTTTGTTGCTATCAGTTATATTTCCCTCAAGTGTGCTCAAGGGGCAAACACATCTTGAATATCCAGGAGATGACTAATGTGCTGGAGTGGAAGCAAACTTCTATAGTGTCAACTTCTGACACTTAAAAGTGATGCCATGAACGTACATCTGTGCTGCCACCCTCACAAAAAGCATTCCAGGAAAGAGGAACAATCCCTTTTGGCATAAATCCTGTTTCCCATTAGCTAGATTTCAAGTTTTGCAGCAGTCCTGAGTCATACTGATCTGAAACATGGGGGAAACTTGGACAGCGCAGGAACTTCCTAAATTATCAGTGCCTGACCTGGCTTTATGCAAGTTTTCCACCTGCTGGCTCAAAAGCCCCTCTAGACTGACTGATGCATGACCAGTTCTATGCAGATCAGGTGAAAGCCCCAAATCCTTCCCCTCCTGCACCTTGCCCAGAAGTACCTGACATATACCTTTTTCTCAGTGTAGGAATACTGTGCCCTCCGCATAGGCCTGTCCTAGAGCCCCATGCAATTGGGCTCATAAACTTCAATCTAGATTCCATTATGTCCTTGTGGCCATTTGACCTTGCAAACTTACTTGAAAATCTGGTCACTGAATTGTTATAAACAAGTAGAACCCAGAATGCTTTGAAATCTGGGGATCTTTTAAAGTTTTGTCCCAAGCTGTCTAACCTCAGACATTAAAGAAGGAGTCACCTTTTAAGTCCAAACCTCAGACAGCCCTGTGTACATAGTGATGAATTTCAGGTATATTGAAGAAAGTAATTGACAGGAAATCCCGAAGGGAGTCTCTGGGACTGAGTTCAGAATCCCTGGGTAATACCAGCTTCAGGAGCTTGTTAAGTGAACAGTTCATAAAGGAATACTTACCTCTTCAATATAGCAAGTTCCCTACAGAAGGCATTTTTCTCAGCAAGCTGGCTCCTCAGTGCATTCAAATGGCTGATGTTGGAAGAAGCAAGAATGGTGAACAACTGAATTACCTGTGTGCTGAGGGGCTGCAGCTTGATGCACTGAACAACCTCCCTGAGCCTTACATGATTTTTCTACTGCAGGCAGGGGAAGGTGAAAAGTATTTGCCCTAAGATGCTTGGGCCTTTTTATTAGGTTAGAAATTATTTGATGAAAGTTATTTAAAGCACTCCAAAAATCTTTCTGAATAAAAGATGCTTTATAGAATCATGCCATAAACTAGAAATATCTCTTCTGTTACTAAAACAAATTGAAAGGACATCTAAAAACATATGGGCTGTGCTCGTGTAATTCCAATAAGCAGATGCCTGGAAATTTAAGGAAGTGACTGATCACTCGGGATACCTGCTCTGTTTACCTCTGCACGGCGGGGAGGTGTATGCTGCACAGCTACCAAGATTTCTGACATAGCATCCCTGCTGAAATACTTCCAGTGTAGACATCTGGTATTTGTCACTGTTCTTCCCAGAGGGCCTTGGGAGAATTTATCTTTCTTGTGGTTTTCTTAACAGGTCTGTGAGGTTTTGGTGTCTGGTGAAGTCAGTTGTGAAAACACAGTGTTGGTTTTGCTGGGTTGAAGCACACAGTAGTGTATTGGTTTTGGCATTAAGCTGCATGAATAAATGTATGTATGCAAGAGCTGGTGAGCAACCTCCGCCTGAAAATTGCCATTAACGCTTCATGGAATAAACCAGAGAGCCTGGTGGTTCTATTTGATCACACATATGGCAGTCCTGTATGATGCCACTACTTATAGACACAGCAAGGTTACTAGTGCATCTAACACTTACAAAGAGTAATTTTTCTTTCTCATCTTCCTCTCAGGTTTGTGTTCTTTGCTTATGCTATCATTATTAGAAAGATGAATCTCACTGTACCTTGGTGGTGTGGTTTCTCCCATGTAAGTTCTACCCATATATATCCACTTGGAAGAGGGTGAGAAATGCAGATAATGGAGTATTTGAGAAATTGAGAGAATGATCAGAATGAGGAGCATAGACGTATTATGGCAAAGGAGCACTGGTTGATAGAAAGCAGCAAGTCTGCAGGCTCTTCTTATGGAAGAAGAGAAACCTACTCAGAAGCAGCAGACCTCAGCCTCAAGTGTTTTGGTCTGCAGTGAATTAGGAGTGCAGCATTTTCCCTAACAGCTATTGGCAAGTTTTATGCTGACCTCTGAAGAAAGAGAACTTTCTGTGGCCTGTTTGGCTATGGAGGAGGCAGGTTACACTGACCAGTGACTCTTCTGGAGTGAGAGGTGCTCTCAAGATGGTGGCTAAAATGAGCTTGTGATTTCAGAGTTACTGCTGCAGCTGCAGTCTGGTTGGAAGGGGATGAGTTTTCTTTCTTGACTTGGTGCAGTTGTAAGCACCAGTGTTAGCAAAATATGGGACAAGGCAGTGTACTTTACTAAACACCAGAAGTTCATTTTAATTGGCAGAATTAAAAAATATTAATACCTAAATATGCTTGGCTTTATTTGTTTTTAAATGCACTTGATTTGCACAGTTTAATGATATAATTTGTAGCTGTTTGTTTACTACTCCTCTCTTGATAGTTCGGAGTAAAAAAACCCATTTGTTTATCACAACAGGTGGGTCTTCAATTTCCACTCAATTCAAGTCTTTTAGAAGACAAATAATTTCCTTCTTTTCCATTTCACAGGAAAGCAAAGATTATATTTATCTTCCCTACCTGTAATTGCACTGATAAACTGTATACATATGTGGCCACCGATAAAAGTATCACATCTGTTTTAGTGGCTTCAGCACTATGAAGATTACCCTATTTATTTCTAACCATATGACTTTGACAGCATCCCCTTTAGATTTCTATTCTACAGCACATCAGTAATCTTTGAAAAATGTGTTTTTGCTCTGTGAGACGGGGTTGATAAGGTAAAGACTGGAGTTTAAGCATTTTGAGGATATTTCAAGGACACCTGCTAGGGAGAAAGAGTCTTTTTGGACTTCTCAGTCTAGCTGTTATTACTAGGTACATATATGTAATGACACCTTTTTCTTGGTGTCATCACATCACTCTTGGTTGCGTGCTTGCTGATCCTCTTCAATGATCTCCAAATGCATGTTAATGCATCCCACAGTGTTGGGCTTTCTTGGTGTGATGCTTACAGCTGGGCAGGAGGAGCAGAAGCACAGGCCACCGATAACACCTGCGGAGCTTTGCCCTCCATGGCCAGTGCATCATTTCATGGTGCTTTTCATTTATGTGGCAATGTAAAAGGTGTGTGTGCTTCATGACAGTTGTCTGCACATAGGTGAATTTCATCTCCAGCAGATTCCTAGGGGCTGGAATTGAGCCCAAGAGTCCTTGTGTTCAATCTTAGACCGCACTACCTTCTAGTATAAGTTTGCAATATTTCCTCCCTTTTCACTTTTTAGCGCTTGTTGACAGTGATCAGGAGGCTCTGAGGCACAGCTGAACTAAATAAATGTAGCTTTTCAGTTCCTAATAAATGGCAAAGCTTTTATTTTCTCAGGAGCAGTAGAAATAGCATGCCAGAAAGCTCATTCTAGTTCATGGACTTTGTACCCATCAACCTGTAACTGAAATTTCAAAAAACATAATTGCTGTCTTTTGATGCCAATCTGCATATCACACAAAGTCTGACTGACATAAATGAATTCATGGTTGATAGACTCAGTAATGGGTAGATACGCTGAAATGTAAGCAGGCATCCTCCAAATACGAAGCTGAAGTTAGAAGTGTTGAAGTATTTCGGAGGCCATGAAGTGATGTTGGAATCGACACTTGTTTGTTAGTGGTTTCATTTTACTTTGCAAGTTATTTTTCTACGAACCAGAATTAATAATAAATTATAAACCCAATTGGTTTAGATTAAAGTATTATGAGACTATTTCAGGCTGTGCTGCATGGATGACAGTGCAGGAAGACTGTAACTAACTGCCAATGTGCTTGTAAGGGATTGGATTTTGGCCCAGCTTTTAAGGTTGTGCATGTAGTACCAGGTAGGCCAGGACAGAATGGAAGCACCAGTTCCAGCTGAGCACAGGTTCTCACTGCATGTGGCTTACTGGCTGATCCTTTGATTATTAAACTATCTTTTGACCTGGAAGATGCAAGAGGCTCAAGAAGAGGACTTTCTTTCCTGGGCTATGCAGGATTAGTCAAGCTTACACTTCATAGCAGTGGCATGTCTGCATTGTGTATATAATCTGCATTATGAATAATCTGCATAATCTACATTATGTATATATATATCCATGAGCAAAAACATCTGTAAATTATGCCCTCTCCAGCTCTTCATAGTAACAGGGTATTGTTACCTTAACATCCTCATCTGGAACGTGTAAATGTCACTGCTTTAGTTTTCATCTTGTATGAGAGAGACCTGTTAAAAGTTTGGCTATGTTGTGATAAAGTAGCCACGTGCTACAACAAAGTCAGGTGGACAAGGAAGCAAAATCTATATTCTACCTACCTGGTGCCTATATATATATATTATATATATAATGAGCTATGAAACCAGGATGCACAACTCTGTAAACAAGGGAAAAACTGAGACAAAACTGGCAGCAATATGTTGTTATTTGTGTGGACTCAGGATAGCCTTGTTCTGGTGTTCCATCAGGCTGTAATACTGATTTGGTGCATGAACAATAAGTCATGGAAGCTTATTTATTGCTATCAGCTTTGTGGAAGAACGTCATTGTCTCCAGGTGAGATGAGCTATGTTGTTTTCTCTTTATTTCTGCCTAAGCTGTAAGGTATTACATATGTGTTCAGACGAACAGTGTAGGACAGCTAGATCCCACTGTAAAACCTGAATGCTGCCTCTCTTGACATCTGGTTTTACCTTCAGAGTATTACTGCCTGCACAGGACTTCCCTTGTTACTTGCCCTAGTGTGCACAGCTGAGTGGTTTATAAAAAATAAGACTATTTAACAAAATCTGTGACATGTCAATCTGACTTCAGAAGAAACCACAGTGAAAAAAATGAAGTTGCGTGGCTCCATGATCATTTAAGATCAGTCAGTAGAAATTTCTATCACTCAGTTCAGTAGAAGTGGAATTGCAGCCGTAAGATATTAGAGCAGGGGGTGGGGATGTGGTCCAAATATAACCAAGTTGTCCTTCCATCTAAACCCAGTGGAGACTTCATAGTTTATTTCATTAATTGGGGCTTTTTAGCTGATTTCCTTAATCAAAGCTTTTCAGACCTTTAAAGAGATATTGTCAAGAAGGAAAAGCTGCAGTTGCAGTTTGATTGACCAGCATCACAAACATTTTTTGTTAAGAGTGGAGGAGTTTTTAATCCCCTAACCAGCTGTGTCAAAGCAAAGTGGGTACAAAGCACTACTCTAGTGACAGAGTTTCACACTGCAGCTAAGCCTGCCCTGAGCTCATGTGAAGCAGCTCCAGCTGCCCACTGCTGTCTGTCATCCTGTGTTACATGGGAACATTGCTTGTAGGATGGTTTGGCAACACAGATTAAGGGATGATGCCAGTTAAAATTAAAATGATCCTCAAAACACTGGAGCAGCACAAGCAAAACTGTTGCCAAGAGAAATGTTCCAGGCTGACGTTCTTACTGACTCAGTGCTGATGTAGATGAATACGCAAGGGCAAAGCAGGAGGTACCTCCCTCGCCTCTCACCCTTGGTGTGTTACGGCCGCAGAAGACCCAGTCACAGAGCAGAGGCACGGTCGTTCTTGTGGCAGTACAGGGGGCAGGTAGGGCTTTGTCATGAGGATCCAGGCGTGTGTGTGTAGAATTGGCCTTTTCTGTATTTTGCACTCTGCAATTCATCTTTCCTTTTCTGACTCCACCATTCAGCTGGGACTATGAATGATAATGTTGTTTTACGCCCCACTTCTGCCACTTAATTTAATTCTTATGCACACATACCGATGGACTTTCTCACAACACTGAAGGGATAGGTTCTTAAATCTTCTTTATTTATATCTTAAATGCATGAACATTTGGTGAGGTTTTGTTTTGATTATTTTAGCATAATTTTCTTTATGAAAAGCACTTCCTTGGCTGAAAAGTAAAAGCCTCGAGGAAGTTCTTAGGTCATTAAACAACTTGAATGACTTTAACACTGGATAATCCTATTACCATCACAATTGTTATTATGGTGCAACCAGGAGGGAACAGATCCTATAATTCAGATATTTGGAGGGGAGAAGCAGATAGCAGTTGGGGAAGAATCTGGTCTGTTACCTCCTCATCGTAGCTGAAAACAAGTATGTAAAAGAAGAAATAACCTAATCTCATGGTTCTGATGCCTGAAATTAACATTCACACCAAATCATCTGAATGAAATTCCTATCGAAGAGTTTAACTTCTATAAACTATTTTCCTACCTACATCTCAATTCAATTATTATTTATAGTTGAGAGATTCCTGTTGGTGTTATGATGAAGAGTGATTTGGAATCCATCTTGGTTTTGGTTTAAAGCATTCATGAATTGATGATGTAATAAAATAAGCAGCTAAATGGATTTAAGTAATTGTTCTGGACACTCGTAAGCTAAGGCTTATTTTCCTCTTCTTCTCCATTCTTAATTTTAATTCAGTTGTAAAGCTCGCAAATTAGAGATCTGAAGCAAAGGCAGCAAAAGTCATCTTGGTGCAGTTCTACCATTATCCCCAAAGCAAAAGAGTCAGAGGGAGGGAGATTCCAGAGGCTTTTGTTGTGAACATGACACTTAACACTTGTGCTTTCCAAAGAAGTCTGGATAATCCAGGTCTGCGGTGCTGCTGAGGAGAGTGAGTGAGCCTGTGCCACATTCTAATCCTCTCTCTTCTCCCAGAACTCGGATTTGTGCAGCCAAGCAATCGGCCAGTTCAGGAAACTGATCTGGGCCCAAAGCTAAAAATTAATAATATTCAGCTTAATCAACCTCCTGATGAAGCTGGCTGCAGGGCCCAATGTGCCACGCCGGTGCCAGCACGAGGGGCGAGTATGCAAGCTTGCAGACAGGGAACAAAAAGGCAAGATCAGCATTAAATCAATCTGACCATGAAACTGCACTTCAGGTCTAATAAACCACATAATGAATTGCTGTTCAAAGCTCTGGTATAAAAACCTGTAATGTGTGTCCAAAGCAGAGCTGCATTCAGAAGCCACTGGCAAAGAGTGGCTGTCTAGGGGATGTGTCCCAGCAGTAAGATGTGTTTTTACAGCTGCATTACTGGAGACACATCCATCCCATACCTGCAGCAGTGAGGGACTACCATCAGTGCAGCGAGGTGCTGCATGAGTGATGGCTCCTCACTGGCCATATGTGGGTACACAGGAGCCCCTTCTCTCAGTGAGTGCACCTGCAGTTACTCACCATGCAAATTCCTCTACTTGGTCTCTTGAGCATTCTCTGGGGGCCCTTCTACAATTCACTTCCAACACTTTTCCAGATGGCAACTCCACAACCCAGATGTTGTTTATTTATTCGTTTGTCACTTTAAAAGGAACACAACACCAAGAAAAGAATAGAGTGAGACATGTTTGTTCTCCATTGAAGGAAAAAGAAGGGGACTTTGACGTCAGAGTTTCCTGCATGTGCGTTCTTGAGGTCAAGAAGGTTGTCACAAACTGCTGCTCTTCTCTGAAAAGAACCTTTCCTATTCTTTTCTACTAGAAGGCTTCTGCCAGTGAGAAGCTGGGCTTTAGAAACTCCATTCCTAAAAAGATGTCAGTGCTGTAGGTGCTCAACAGGAGCCATTTACATGCTGTATCTGGGATACTTCTCTTTGCTAATGACTGAGTTGTTAACATGATTGTGACAGCCTGTGGTTGAAACCCACGAGTGTCTCTGGAATGCCTCTGTGAGGTGTGACTCTGCTCCTGGCTGTTCTTCCATGGGGTTAAAATAGGTATAGTTTGTAGACATGCTAAAGTGGCTATATATCACATTAAATGTATGTAGGAAGCCAAAGAATGTTGCCATTTTATTTTCAGGGAGCTATTTCAAAGGCACAGTAAGCAATTGCCTATCAACAGCCCTGTCAGATCATAGCACCTCTTATTAATATTGCAGAGTATTTATGAGTATTTGAACCTTTTGCAAGAGTTCAAATAATAGTAAGTGAAGAAACCTTGGGTGCAAAAATTCAAGCATCAGCAGCCTTTCCTCTGGGGCATTTCAGACCATTCAGTTCTCCAGGGCATTCAAGACCTTTTCTACCACACTGCTTTGCTGAATAATGGGACTTGGAGAATTGCACAGTTCTTTCAAAGTGATGCTAAAGAGATCGAGGAGGACTTGGGCTGCAATCAGTCTCTTTAATGGCATTACTAGAAAGATTGTATCTCTTGTCCATTCATGTGTCAGGAAATGTTTTTATAGCAGATCTAGCTATGGAACATTTGTCATCCAAGACTAAATATAATAGAAAACCTGGTACTTCACAATGCAACAGGCAGTCCTCTCTCCTCTGAATGGACGTAGGTGTTCAAGCTGACTGTGGTCTGTGACGCTTTTGTCTATTGATGCTGTGGCTCATTTTCTAGGCTGGAAATAGATGTGTTACTGTCTGAATGAACATATGTCAAAGAGATGGTCCGCTCTTCCATTTGGTTGGCTCCTACAAGATCTATAATAGCCACACTTGTTGTTTGCTTACAGATACAAGGGTTGATGCATTTGTTTCCTCTGTACTGCCCATCACAGCAGCAGTTGGAGTAAATTTCCATCTTGTGTTTAGCAATGCTCAGAGCCCGAAGATAAGTTTTAATTGAGCTTGCAGAAGTTTTCTTTTGTTGGGAAATTGTTCACATTCATTTGTTGAAGCATCTTCTAGGAGAGCTCACAGGCAATTTCAGGCTTTGACAGGATGGAGCTCATTAACTTCCACCCAAGCTAAATGTCAATTTACATACTAATGTGAGTTTTCTTTTACCTTGGTGTCCCCAGTCCCATTTTTTAGAAAACCAAATGCTCAAAGTAATTTTTCGTCCATGAAATCACAACAGTTCAGAAATGGGCCCCAGATGTATTCCTCCAATCGGAGCTATTATACAAGGCACTGCAAACAGCAGCTTGCTCTCGAACTGCCGCGGAGGAGAAAGGGGCTCTTGAAGGAATTTTGGTAAAAGTAAAGAACTTAAATGTACTAAAAAAGGATTAAATATGTGAATATTCCGGAGAACACTGAATGGGGTTTTTATAACGTTAGATCATCAGAACGAATCCATCTGTAACTGGTAATTAAAAAGATGAATAGCAATGGGGAAGGAGGCAGTGAATAACAATGAAAGAGGAGAGACCATATTTCTCCTTTTGCGGCGCATGCACATAGGAGGTAAATCCATAAGACAAAAAATAGGAAATCTTTTTTGCATCCACATAATAAACATGCCAAACTTGCTCCCCAGACGTGTAGTTAACAGGAGTTGGTTCCCATTAATTTAAATGCCACTAGAGATTATTATATTTTTAAAAGAAATTTAGTAGTCAAAGAGTTGTGCCATGAGCTGAGTAACAGCCAAAAGGGAAATATAAGAAAGGATTTAAAAACCATTTTCCATAACTCTAATTTCTTGTGTTTCTCGCATCTTTCTTTGAAGCAGTTTGTGATACTTGTTCTTAAGGTTTGTGGTGGTTTTAAGGTGGGATTTTATTCTAGGAAGACTTTGTTACTTTTCTGCTGTATTTTATAAATAAATTTCCTCAAGCTGCATTTGTGGTTTATATTCCTTATGAAAAGATTAATTCTGCTATATTTCACTGGCTCTTGGAAAAGTCAAAGCAATGTGTTGCCAGGATAACAAAAAATATGTATGCCAGAGGAGATTTAGCATTCATCCAAACAAGAAACAAAAAATGTACCAACTCTTTGGCCTCTAGCAGCAACCCAATCAGGCTTGCAAAGCAAACATTTCATATTCATAGAAATACTAGCAACTGACTTTAAGCTTACAGAGTGCAGCAAGGAGAAGGAGCCCTGTTTTGATCAAGTCAGGAGGTGGTAATTTCTCTTTTCGATGAAAACTTCAAAAAGAGAGCTATGTAAGTGTAGCAGTGGAGTCACTATGGAGGGCTGTATTTCTGCTCCCATGTAAATCACAAGGGATTTACCATGATCATTAATTTTTTGGTCTTTGAAAGCTTCCTTTCAAATACACAAGGTGAGATTTGCTGCTTCTTATTATTGCTCTCCTTCAATAGGACTCAAAGCTTTGCTGGTATTTGCCGATTAGTGGTGCTCCCAAAGAAATAAATTAGTAAGCTCAGTCAAGGAATATTTGCACCACTGGGCACTACTTCATATATTCCTTGTACACATGCCAAGAACTAGGAGGAAGCTTTCTTGACCATGGAGCAGATTCTTGCAGGTAAGGTAAGAGGGGAGGTAAAGTAGCATGACTAAATTCTTCCATTTTTGCATTAATAGCTTCTGGTCCTGGTCCAGTTCCCTGTGATGCAATTTCTAGATTATGGAGTGTGTATGATATATATTTTTGTCACCTTAGAAACGTGAAAATGCTTGCTAACTGGCTAAAGAACTTCATGGTGACTGGAAAGCAGCTATAAGCAACCTGAAGTTTATAGACCTCAGCATGGTAGAAGGTGCAGATGAAATAGCTGCATATGCAGATTAGTACATTTACATAACTTGCGGACAGCACCAGCCAGCTACTGCATCCTGCACAGGATGAAATAACCTTGTTTTCAAGTCATTGCAGGTGATGTGACGAGGTTCACCTTCTGTGTAGCTCTGGCCATCATGCAAGATCTCAAATCTAGTAAGTGTGCTGACTTGTTTTCTGAATATCACACCTGAAAGTGTTTGGTAAACTCTTAGTGCTGGGTTTACTGTAGGTACATTTAAAAACCTTTGTTTCACTATACATCTGTGTGAGTGTTCCAACATTAATGTATGAATATAGCTTGATGATAATGTTCTGCAATGAAAAATCATATATAGGAGAGACACAAAATGAATATCAGATAAAATGTGATCAGAAAAATGAGCTCTAAAAAACTAAGAGGACAGCATGGAAATATAAACCCCATTTTATTTTCAGATAGACGTGCAGAACTGTTGTTAGTCCCATCAAGTGACAGTAAGCTGCTATGCCTCTTAGTTGCTTTATGTGAGGAACGAATGCTCCCATGCTCCCAGAAGATAATTCCAGTCTCATCTCCAGAACAGACAGGGTTTGGCCAAACTCCAAATTAATCTCTTTTTAAAAAATGCTTATTGCATATAATGTCAGAAAAAAGTTTAACAAATCTCATTTCCCCTTTTAAGTTGTTCCATGATGAATATGGAAAGTGAAGACACAGGGGAGAAGTCCACAGCCCTTTACAGATCTGAGTCAATTATACATATATTATTTATATTGCAGACTGAGGTGAGATTTTGGGTTGTTGAGCACTGAATTTTTACAGTAGATTGCAATGAAATTATTCAAACCAGGTGTTTCTGTAATTGCAGTGCACAAGGGACAGTGCTGGGAGCTGAACAGATCCCAAATTTACCCTTTCAGCTGAATGATGCAGTGGTTTAGTGTTAGTACACAAGGCAATAAAATAAATTGCATTGGAAAACAAGGCAGGCTGGCTGGCTCTAAACTGCTGAGTTTTGATTGCACTTGGCGCCTTTATCTTTTGTTTGCATTTGTTTAGGCCTTTATACCAGTATATGATATGAAGAGATGAACCTGTCCATTAAAACTGAGATAAAATTACTGGTAATGGCTAAAATCCAGTACAACTACAACATGCCCTGTACTCTCATCACTGTCCTAATATGTGGCATTCAGCAAGTAATATATTGATACCCTGTCGCAGGGTTATTTGCCTCCTTGCTCTGCATAAGGAGAAAGGAAAGTGACAAGGAAGAAAAAATTGAAAAATCAAGTGTTAGTTCATAAATTGCAAAACATCAAGTAATGCTCCACTTTAAGTACATTTTAATGCATTGCCACAAGGTATTTGCACATATGCTAAGCTGCTTAATGCGAGCCTGATTTCTTCTAGAAATATAAAGCACAGATTTTCCTCCATACCAATGTGGGTTATGTATGTGCACCCATTTTTCTAAAGAGAGCTGTATGTGACCTGCAGTATTGCAATGCCAGTGATGTCTTGGTCTTTTTAATAAGGCATTTATGAGTATTTTCAGTGAAAATACTACCTCTGATTTTTGACACCTGTTTTATACAGCCTGTGTTTATTGTTCCCAAGTAATATTGGAAAGAGCAGAAAAATACAGAGAAAGCAATTCATTAAATAGGTCTCTGGAAGATAAGAAAAGATCATTAAACCTTTTAAAGTTTGGCAAACTGAATCACAGATCTTACAAGTTAGCAGCTAAGATGTCACCAACCTTAAAAGTGAACAAAAATTAAGTCTAATTTAGCTGCTGCTGCTCATATGGCTTTGGCTTATCTTTGAGATCCTTCTTGAATACCTTTAATTAATTGACATAATTTATTTTGAAATTGGATTATCATGAGGTTTTTCTTTTCTGCCTATTTCAGAAAGATTTAATACAGTTGCTTGACAAAATCTACAGGACTACAGTAAATTAAATTACTGTTGAAGAGTGGAGGAAGAGTTGATTTGCTCCTATGCATGAGATCCAGCTTCACAGAGGATTTTCTCCTTTTTCAGAGCCAGGACAAAAGCTATGCAGGGTTTAGCTCTATTTAGATATCTTGCATGTGATGTGATTTCAGTGTGCTGAGTAAAAGGGATTTTGAGAAAATAGAAGCATGGGGTTTACATGTGTGCTTCTTACTGGACTAAAAATTTCTCACCTGGTACCATGACTGAATGTGACAGGAGCTCTCTTCTCTCTTTCAACATGCTGAGGTCTTCAGACAGATTCAGTTGTTAAACTCTGTATATGATCAAATCCTGAAAATAATAATGCTGCAATACTGCCCCATGTGGAACTTTAGCAGCTACAAAGGAAGATGCAGCAGACTCGATGTAGTCTGAGAAAAACTTGGTTATTAAGTTTTATAAGTGGACGACCCTAGTATACTGTATGGACTGTTCTAGGATAACTGGATATTGACAGCTATACTCTCTTTTATTAGTGGGACAAAGATACTATTTAATACTGCAGGGAAAATAGAGTTCTATTGGCTGTGGAGAAAAATATGCAACCCTTGTTTCACCCGTAAATTAATGTTTTCTCATAATTTTAAACAGTTTTCTTACAGTAACAAAGTAAAGTGTTACTTGTATAACAAAGTAAAAAATGTTCTTTCCATTCAGCATTTAATTGAGACACGGAGCACCAAAGGGTTCAGGGAATTTAACGTCATTTGAAGGCTATTGCAAATGCAAGAGCTACCACTCCTGTCCATTAACTGTGTGGGGAATATGTTGTAGATGCCCAAGTGTGGTACCTGCAAATGGCTGCATGAACACTCCCCATTTCCCAGTGAGTATTCCTAGCCTGCATACAGCATGATTTGCAGTCGCTGTGTTGAACATCTTTGCTTTTGCTCGCTGGTGGGAAACTAAGAGTTCAGCTGAATGCTGTGTGCCTCAGCAGAGATATTAATTCTCCTCCAGCATCCTCATAAAACACTATGAAGACAGTGTTGCAGCCAGGCATTACCTTTGGGCTGCAGAGCTTGTGATGCTTGCTGTGCCTCAGCTCCTGCTACTCACAGGAACAGGTCACTGATGGCCATCTTCAGTTCCCCAAGTGCAGGAGGCAGCTGATGTTATCTCAGTGAAGGTCATTGATTTGATCCTAGAACAGGTGTTCAGATTCTAGGGAAACAGCAGCTAGTAGAAAAGAGTATTAGCCTCTAATACTAGGGTGAAAGCTGTGTTTAAGAAACATCCACAGAATATGCAGAAAGTGCAAATGTGAGAAAACCCAGGGCAGAACAATAGGCAAGGAATGTATATATATGGGGGAATATATAAAGGAGAACAAATAAGAAGCCAGGGGATGTGATTATTCATGAAAAAAAGAGAATCAAATAAAAACAGGAATAAAAGCTGTCACTTGGGGTGACAGATGTATGTCAAAGGAAACGTAACAGTGAAAGCAAATAATGCTTTCTACCTTGACAGTATCTCTCTCTTCTACTCTCAATCCAATTATAACATTTTTTCCTTTGTCTCACTGATCTTTTTATGATCAAGAAATAGTTCATCTGACTTAGCTGGTTCCCAAACACCAATTTGAGTAGTGCTTCCAGCAAAATACCAAAAAATGTGCTTAATTTGAAATCTAGCTGTAATGGCGTTAGTCATATGCTTAACATTAAGCATGCACTTAAGTGCTTTGCTAAATGAGGCCAGTATTTACATTTTCAGGGTTTCCATATCCTAAAAAGAAATTAATCTGCTAACCGCGTAACGCATTAAGTTTGCATAGTATATGAAATACTACTGTAGGGATTTGACAGGCTAATTTCATTGTAAATAAGGAGGATTAATTCAAATCTCATTGGTATCATTGAAAATATTCCTACTGATTCCCATAGTTCATGCATATTGAAGAGAAGAGATAAATGTTCCCTAGGAAAAGTGGGAGGTTCTTATAAGCTACAAAACAACAGATGTCTTTGTTCTATAGCAATCATTTCATTTGTGGTATTTCTGCAGTAGGACTCTGCCCATGATGATTTAAATCACAGCATCTGTGGAGGCCTTAAAAAGAGTCCTCACTGCATTAACTTTATGTGGCAATGTTACACCTGAACTGAGCCCATCTTCTGGGCAGAATTAGGTAAGACACGAGCCTGACACAAAGCGCAACAGGAACATCAGTGGAACTCCAGTCATAAAATGCAAAACATATATGGAGATGTTTATACAGTTCATTCTTGCTGGTTTTGGTTGCTGAGAAGTCTTTGTACTTAGTTTTTCTGTATGCTACACGGTTGCACTGGCCAGGGACTACTTTATTTCTGGATTAGCTTTCAACAAAATCTTGTAAGCAAGCTCTGGGGTATTATTTTTTTAAATAAAATGATAGCAATGAGGTGGGCCAATGTAAGCTACAGTTACCAGTGCATCTCTTGTAATCTTCAACATCTGAAGTTGTTACAAGGATACCCTTAGTCCAGCGTTTGTAATGAAGAGCCCATTATCTGTCTTTATTTTTCTCTTGAGTTCTGTTTTCACATGCACCTGATGGCTTCGCTGGGGATCTGAGCTGTGTTGTACTTTGAAAAGCAGATCACAATTCCGAAACCAGCTCTCTCCCCATA
>JANHGB010051596.1:2477-28198 GCA_026283785.1 Coracopsis vasa
CTGTCGCCCCCCAGCGGCCGCCGCTGGTCCCCGGCTCGGCGGCGGGCCCCAAGGTCCCCCTCCCTAAGTGCGGGCTGGAAGGAACCGGGCGCTCACCAGCCACACACAAGCCGGGGAGCTCGGGGAGCAGCCTCCGACCCGTACTGCGGGTGTTTAAAACGGGGCCGATAGTGCTCTCGGGGATTAGGAGCAGCAGAGAGTGCAGGACGGCAGGTGAAGTGAGGTCTAAAGAAGACGGAGGATGCTCTATGCAGCCATGGGCTAAAGGCTGCTCCCCACCGGGGATGCGTGTAACTCATAGCAATGAGTGAAATGCTGGAGCGCAAACACACCTCGTCTCTGCCTGTACAAAAGACTTGGGAAAGTATGGTGTTTGCCATGAGCTGAGGGATCGCTTCTGATGGCAGGAAGGTACACGAGGGATCTGCCCACCAAGTAAAATCACTGCCTTCAGTCTTGCACCAAAAGTGAATGAAGAAAAAAGCATCCCCTGCATACAGAAAGTAACCTGACATTTCCATGTAATATGCTATGGTTTAACTGGAACAAGTGATACACAAAACTGGAACAGCCATAACCAACTAGGTGGCCGTCAAAGTCTGTCACTGTGCTAGCAACTGAATCCAATGCAGCTGGTCCCACAACTGAAAATACATCAAACACCAACATTAACTAACACAGGAAAACTATCTGGGCAAGCTGCACAGCAATGGCATAGCAGGATTGATTTTAAAGCCCAGAGGATGAACCAGTGTGGGTCTGCTGCAGGAAACAAAGATGCATATAAAATCAGTGGGCTTTTGTAAGGAGAAATTGAAAATACCATTGAATTTCTGTAGGGTTGTATGCAGAAATGGAAGTAAGACCAACTAAATGAACAGAGTGCGCTGAGGGCACATAGTAAAATAAAATAGCTTCAAAATTCATAACTGATTTCTGATAGTAAGGAGTACAGCAAAACTTGATGAGGTTTTCTGTCTGGAATGGATTTAGTAATGATGCTCTTCCCCCAGCAGCTTTACATTCAGCACTTTGCTATAGGAATGATAGATCCCAGCCTTTGTAAAAGTTTAATAGGAAAATAGTGGTCATGGTTCACAAGAAAGCTTGCTAATACCAAACACAGCTGAGGCTGTACCCAAAAAAATTAAAAACACAAGGCAAAATCCTAGGCACTGTTTGCTTTAAGCAAGGGTATGAGGGATGAGTCATGGGAAACAAAAACTGTGCCTTGAAGAATGACAAATTGGGACTCTGGAAAAAAGCAAAACAGAATTACATGCATTAAACAGTCTTTCTTGTTCTTAACTTAACGTGTCAAATGCATTGCATCTGACCCACATTTATGGCTGTAATTGAAGGGAGTGGCACCTTTAAACCAATTATAACACCACCTGAGCAGGTGATTAAAGTGTCACACGTTTCCATCATAGTACTGCTTTTTACCTTGCTTTTTGTTCGAGCTCAGCGTGATAAAACAACAGTTAAAAAGACATCCAAAATAAAGGCAATATGTCTGGGGTGGCAGATAGAAGGAACTAGCAAGAAAGGCTCAGGGTATATCAAGGAACATGGAATAAAGGCATAGAGTCAGCTAAAAAGCCATTACAGTGCTTTCAGGCAGCAGAATAACATGCTGATTACTCAAGATACAATCCTGCCTTAGAGAAGCAGGAGCATCAGTTGGGTCTGGCAGTGTAAAGGACAGATCATTTTCTGGAGATGGCTTTCTCATCCGTGCTTGGGCAACTGGCCAAACAGGCAGGATCCTGCATAGCTTGCTGTTTCTGTGATGGCTTCTTCCCAGCTGCGCAAGGTGCAGTAGGTGCATTATTAACACATAATCCAGGAAAGTTCGCAATGCCTGGCAACGCTGAACTTCCTGACAATTTGAAAGTGGACACCTTTTCCCTGTACCTTTGTATTAACATCAACAGGCTTTCAATAGCAAGCCTGGTTCCTGGTGACCCTCCCACCCTTTTATTTCCTTGGCTCAGGAGCAGGCAAGTTGAAGAGAAACAAGCAATAGTTCACAGCCCTGCTTGAGCACGCATGGACAAGCGGGGTATATGTTGTGCTGTGTGACAGCACGCAAAGAGAGAAAGGGCATTGCTGCATTTTTTGCTGAGCATCATAGAATGGTTCTAGTTGGAAGGGACCTTAAAGATCATCTAGTTCCAACCCCTCTGCCACAGGCAGGGATACTTTCCACTAGACAAGGTTGCTCAAAGCCCCATCCAACCTTGAACACTACCAGGGATGGGGCATCCACAGCTGCTCTGTGGACGTTTCAGTGTCTTACCACCCTCACAGTGAAAATCTGCAGACATTTTCTATTCCAGAACAATCATATCCCCCAAAGGAAAAAAACAAAACAAAAATCCAACAAAAATCTAAATGTAAGTAACCCCAAATTAATATTTTGAGTGCCATAGGCAAATACAATTATGACAACTAAGGAGGTCCTTTGCCTTATGGTGTTCTGGCACAGCTTAAACACTGGTTTTATTGAAAGAGCTCGCTAAGATGGTGCCCATGGGTGGGGAATTTGCACTGATGCAGCTTAGCAGGCTGCTCCTCGTACAGCCAAAGGCTCTGTAAATGCCTGTAAGTGCCAGTGGTTCTGTAAATGCTGACTGGTGCCCTGTCCAGTGAGACATTTGCCTGCACCACCCACAGCTGTGCTTTCCTGTGTTCAAGGCATTCAGTGCTTTCTCCCTTCCAGGCCAGCACATCTTTGCTCTGCGTGCCTTTGTGCCTGCAATAGTTTACTAACTTGCCCTAATCAAAATGACTAGAACTGACCACCAGCTGTGATCTTTCATGTTGTGTCTGTCTGCAACACCATGCAAGATACCCACAGACCTCTCCGAAGATACACAAAATGCCTTGAAAACAAAACTCTTCTAGAGACTTGCATTGTGCATGTAATTCTCTGCTACAAACTGCACACCACCATTTATTGCTGTCTCATCTGTTTTTCTCAACTTGTTGCTCAACATTGCTATCTCAGCAGCAGCTAGCATCTGTCACATACAGTGCTTTAAAAACAGTGTTCTGCATGTAAAAAGCATAGGAAAAAGCAGCACCCATGAAGCCTGGACAAGTATTTTCCTCATTTTAACCAGGACGGTGGCAGCTTAACCTGAAAAATCTTTTTCACTTCTTCAGAGTGCATTCCTGAAACGGGAGACTGCCTTTCATCCTGCCGCTGTTGCAAATGCTGCAGGTATGGAGTGGATCCTTTTTGGCTGGAAGCACTTACAGAGCAGAGAATGCTACTGTAAAATGCTTAAAGCACGCTCAACCTGCAATTATGGCTTATTTCATGGAGCTTAATTGTGCTCATCAGGAAAGGCAGTTGGGAGAGATACTCAGATAATATCCTTAGGGTCCAACATAGCAAACAGTTCCTGACTTTCAGACGCCTTTTACTGTACTTGTTCCTCAACTACCTTCACTTCTTGTTGAGATAGAGAAACCCTGTGGTTTGGATTGGACGAAGGTGAAACAATAGCATCCAGCTCTGGAAATCCTTCTCTTCGACATCTCTGCTTTGGTATGTGGCAACAGGGTCTTATCTTTACAGATAGGGTACCTGAGCTGTCTTCTCCACCTTTCACAAGCTACCAGCCTATTCTTGCAATCTGGGCAATGCCACCTATGCCAGCTCTTCCTTCTTCCTGCTATGGAAAAAGGAATCAGACACAAACTTCCAAGTTGAAACAGGATGCGAGTGAAGGAGACAGTTTCAACCTGGAGGAATAAGACACAGGAAGAGTCTGCTGGACAAGCAGGAACATCCGTCTCTGATCCATCAACTTTTATTACACCTGTTAAAATTTCTCAGACTAAAAAGGGAAAAGCATTTTTTGGAGTAAATGCTTTGAAATAAAGACCAACAGACCTCATTTTAACTGCATTCTTTGATGCATCTGTTATCTTTGAAAAGGATATTCCCCTCTGCTGCAAGTTACCTAGAACATTTAAGATTTGGTTTTAGACTTATATATACATTATTTGCAGCTGGTGTTGTTACAGATATAACACCTTATTTTGGCCAAGGCAGTTGATTCACAGTGCTTGGTTTAGTGATTTAATGTTAGTCATGTATACATTGCTTTTGCCCCTTTGTTCATTTGCATTGCTCTAGCAGCACTACTACAGAACAAACATCACAGTTAGAACTCGAAAGGTTTAAAATTAACACGGGGATTCCCCTCCAAGCTGAAAACAAACTTGTTTTCAACTTAGAAAATACAACATTTCAGACTGGCTTGGTGGTATTCTACCTCAGAGGAGGTTTGGAATTATATTCCTTCATCAAGGTTTCCCCAAAGAGCAAACCTTCCCAATCAGCTTTATGAAACACTTTCCCTCTTCAAATTAGATGTGCATTTTTGGGGTTTTTTAATAATAAAAGTATTTGCACTTTTCCACTTCCTTCAGTGCGAGTTTCTGCCCAAAAGCTTAACAGCATTACTTCCCCCCACTGCAGACCACCACCACCACCACCAGAAGATTAGCCCAGTCACCTTTTTCACCAATTTGGTGCAGCTAGGTTGAAAGAAAGGAAAAAAAGAGGATGTGAGGTGTGGCGAGACAGACACCTCACTTAAAGGCCTCTGGCTCTCCTGAGAGTCTCCCTCCAGTGACAGAGGAAAGGAAATGACTTCATGAGGTTTTACTACCAGCTTTGACAGCCACACACCCCCCTGGCTCTTCAGTGTGCTTGGTACTGGCTGGGCAGGGGGAAAAAAGAGAAGAGAAAACAAGGAGCTCCCAGGTAATCTAGCATTTTAACCAAAATCCGATTACAGAGAGGAATGAAGCACAATCTACTCTGGGCTGCTGCTTCTACTGAAAAGGAAAAATCAGCAGCTCCAGTTGCAGCATAGCTTTCTTCTATTTCAAAACATTTATTCTCCACCATTCCAAGATTAACATCAGCCCCTCACAGTTTTAAAACACATTTAGATAGCACATACTTTCCTCAATCCGTCTTTGATTCTGTCTCTCTGATAAGTCAACAAGAATGTCTAATAGAGATTGAACTTTTGCGATTTTGGATTTACTCTGAGAGGAAATATCTTAAGGCTACCTTTCCCCTGCTATTATCCTGGAGCTAGCTATCTACTTGAGCCCTCCTGACACAGAGCTGAAACACAAGGCAGTAATTTTCTAGAGAGCTGCATGCTCAGTGCTGGTACAGAAAGACAGTTACCCATAACTCTTATTTCTAGTGTTTTCTGCTAGGAAGAATGAGCATCGCTTGGCTCACCAGGATCCACAAACACATCCAGAGAGCACAATCACTAGTTACATGCTGGCAGCACCTCCTGCAATAATGGCAGATTTTGACAATTTAATTCCACTTTTATGATGGTTTCATGACACAGGGTCTGCTGACAAAATTCAGTTGAACTCCTTACATCTTTCATCTGCTGTACACCTCTGTCCTAAACTGCTAAAATGAAGGGATATATTGCCCCCTCTGCTGTCCCACAAAATTAAGAAGATCCTGCTGATTTAAATTAAAATTGCAGATTTAAAATAAAAAAAACCCCAAAAACACCCAAACAAAAAACCAAAGCAAAAAGAAAACCAAAACCTGAGCCCAAAACAAAACCAACAAGAAAACTACACCAAACCCTGCAAATGAATTTATCCATCACTCTTCATCCCTTCAAAGAACTTAGAAGTTACAGGCTTTGTTGGTCCTCCATTTATTTCGAGAAATATAAAATATGAAAACTAGCTTACAGTTCTGGCACAAAAATGATGAGCAATAAGCACAAAGTTTCTTTTCACAAATAATGCTATATTTTTTTGCCATTTAAAAGTGCCTAGAGTTCTTCACAGCAAATAAAGTTTATTTACCTATATCTTTATTTCTTAGTAAAATATTAAATTATTCAAATTGCACAAGAACACCTTGGTGAAGTAAACTATATGTAAAGTTACAATGAATCTGTATTTTAAAGCAGACAGTCATTAGAAACTACATGGAATAGAAAAGACTGTCAAAAAGCCTAAATTGAATCTAAGAGATTGACCAAGAAAACAAGAGACAAGACACTGACTGATATGGCACAAGTGATTAAATTACAGACAAGTTGACAAAAAGTAATAAAGCCTATTGGAAGTTCTTCACGGATCTAAAACATTGCTCCTATTGGAAGTTCTTCACGGATCTAAAACATTGCTAAGACATTTCAATGTAGAGGTTTCATAATATTTAAACTGGCAAAATAGTTTTTCAGCTGCTAAACATTTTTCCACAAGGTTACAAGGCATCTCCTTCACTTAATATTGGACCTTAAAATGAGTATATTGGTAAAGAATGTGCATAAGAAAACAAAATTTACACCAAAGGCTGTTGTTGACAATTTACTATGTTTTGACAATAAAACAGTTGAAAAGTTTATCAGTTAAAATTAACTGCATTAACTTGCAACAGCAGAAACTAGAACATTTTAAAAGATTATTCTTCACTTCTTCCTTCAAAAACTTGCCTTGTTCCAATTTGCGCAGTCGCTGAGGGGTTCAACCTATAGAGTTTTACTGTCAATACAGCCACTTACACTATGCAAGATCAGATGTTAGCTGAAAGCCTCTATAGATCAGGGCCATAATTTTCACACAGAATTCTTATTCCTCCTTCACAGACACTTGAGCTGAAATTTTATCAGTCATGACTTGAAGGACTCTCTGGTCAAGGAAGAGTGATTAGTGATGTCCAACCTGAAATATTTTAAAGAGGCCCAGCTGCCATAGTGTCTTGTGTGTGCTCTGACCTTCTGGATTATGTTTCTTAAATGCAAATTCTTTAACACTCCAAGCTGAAGATCCAAAAACTCAAGTACCCAAAGTCTTACTGGTTATAAGTCCTGACCTTCAAGCTTCTGTTGCTGTCAAGTAATTTACGTAACCATTTATTTCAAATTACAGCACAACTGATTTACCCATCTTGGTATCTCATGCGGGTGGTCAAAGAGTATTTGATTTTCATCAAAACGAGAATTAACACAGTTAAAAGGGTCCAGAAAGCACTGGTCTGTTGCTTTAAGAAACACAGCAATGTTGACAATGGATGTGTGATAAATGCTCCATGATGTCATTCACATTAAGCAGCACAGGAAACATATGCACACTAGATTTCTTTGCATTGAAGCCCAGCTGTTTAAAAATGCAGGAATATGCCCTGTTTTCAGAATTAGTATAATACAGGCATGCACAGCTTCACATATCTGAACAAAATCAAGAGGCAGGACCTAAAACATCATCTTTGTGAGGAATTCAACAATGCCTCAATTAATGTCTAACCACTGAAAAGGAGAGTGCCAATGTGACCCTCCCCCAAAAATAAGTTTGCAAACCAGGTATTAAAGCAAGTTTGGTCTATGTGAAGAAAAATTGAAAAGTGATCAACCAAATTCAAAGAGGGAAAATAAACAGCCTCAATAAATTACATATTAAAGGTTTTCCAGTTAACCAGCTATTATTTTTCATATCAGCTTGAATAACTCTTCTGAAGAAGATGTAGAGAATATCTTAACAAAACCAAAAATTTTGCCCATTTGGTTGTTAAATACTACTGTCAAGTAAGTGAAAGTGCCCAGTTTTATCAGTAATTTTAGATTCAGAGTACTGACTGAAAATGAATATATGACATTGAAAGCACAGCAGTGCTAACAAATACAAAATATGCAGCTTTTGAAAGAAAAGCAGCTCACAAGGCACTTGCTACAGTGGTCCATTAAATAAACAGCATATATAGTGCACCCTTAAAACATCATTGTTATTCATCAAGTTTTTTCAGTGTTAAGATTTATTAGAAACAACCACGGGGTTCTGTGTATTCTGAAGCAGTTACTGAGCAGCCTTGTTCCATATACTGTAAATGAAACAAACTAGAACTGAGGCATAGAAGGAGAGTATTTTAAATGATTTCTGGCCATGCGAAAGTTTTTCCGTGCAATGACAAAATTAATGTGGAATGCCATTCTGATACACAGCCCTCCCCCTCCGCCCCAAAAAGCTACATTCCTGCTACTGGAAGAGCCTGGCATTTTAATTACAATTGAATCTATCATCAACTACTAGTTTGGCTCATCATTTGCAGCTTTGAAAAATAATGTGCATAACAGTAGCACTACGCTACTTTCCTTTCCAGAGCAAAAACTGGCAGATAGGAAAGTACAGATAAATATCTGTAAAAATTGTACATTATTTCAATGGCTTAAAATGCTGAAAGTCATAATCAACACACTTGATACTGGTTTGATTTTTTTTTTGTTCACAACATACATCAAAGGCCAGAATGGTTACAGACCTGACCACAACTCCTAGCATTTCTCTGTGGGAGTGGGTTCTTCATCTCCCTTTAGAAAGTATGCATATATTAAACCATACTTTTTGATTACTCCCAGACTGAGAAAGCTTGGATCATGCAAATGTTCCTGCCATTTTAAGGTTTCCACAGTTGCATGTTGAATAGAATAAGGAAAGCTGTCATTGACAGAAGGATCTGTAGACTGGCCAAAGGAAAAATTAACATTCTAAATTAAAAACAGTCCCAGAACATTAGCAAAAGGTACCAACTTGCTCAGTGAACTTCAACCTACTTCAGCCCAGTCTGTCATGGTACTTATTTTGTCCATAAGCACCAAAGTGAGAAAACTTACGCATCCGTCCAGAATTACCACATATAGTATGTTCTGAAATTCTACTCTGCAGAATCACTTACAAGTTTCTCAGATTCTCTCCATCTCAGATCACCCAAAAAAATAATCTAATCCTCATTCACACTTTTGCATAGTTTGGCATTTTCTGGAGTTGTACTTCTGTTTTCTTCCATAGCTTTTGAGGGGACTCATCTGTCACATACGCAATTACTTCCAGTCTAAATCCTTCAGGAGAAAAACTGAGTCCCACTTAAGCAGCAAGCTGTCCAGGACTGTTTGACATTCTTCATTCAATTCAAAGTAAAGCTTACTCAGTTTTATCTCCACTTTCAGATTTTTCCCTTTGCATCATGCAGCGACGCACTATGCTGTCAAAACTTCCTAGGTAAAATAAGCCAACGATGCGAAAAATGCCCATGCAAACAACCTGGAAACAGAGAGAAACAGCTTTCAATTCATTTAAGATCCTGGATTACAGCATACTATTTATTCATGAAATAAAAAAGTTCCAGGCAGGAACATTACATAATCTCAATAAAACAAACTCATGAAAACCATCATAACTATGTAACACTTCAGGACTGAGTAGCAGGTAGCAATCTTAGCTTTCCCACCAACTTGCTGCTTCCGCTTGAAAATACTACTTCAGTTTCCTAAATACAAGTCTCCATAGTATTAGCAGCCATTTGATGAAAAAAAAAAAAATAATCAATGTTTGCATATTGTTCTACAAGTATTTTAAACTATAAGAAATTACGACTACAGAGCCTTCCCAAATCTTACCTGCTGAAGACCTTCAGTAATAGAAGTGACTGGTGACATTCCACTTGTCAATATAGATAGCATGTAACCATCTGATCCAACAGAGCTGTTAAAGTTCCCTTGCTGGATGGAAGGAAAACAGCAATTAGGAAAAAAGTAATTTACCCAGTTGTAGCAAATCGTGATTTGCCATATTTCAACAGCTATTCTTGATGAACACAGCTGACTGATGTCACTAATAACAAATATCTTTATGTAAAAACCTATTAACACAATTAATACTAAAAAATTTTTTGTGCTATACAGCAACATTCCAAAAGGCATTCACTTGAAAATGGCCAAGGAAGCTAACATCTCTTTAGAGAGAGGTGTGCTACATTACTGCAGATTTCTTTACAAGATAGAAAGGCACTAAATTTCTTCTTGAAGCATGCTTACTGATTGAGAAAATGCGCAACAGACTCCCTGGCTGTAAATGTATTTCAGAGGCAGAATTACACCCTAACTCTGTCAGGTCACCAGATCACCAATCACTACAGTAACTGTAGAATAAATCACTGCTTGCCTTTTGTTAAAATTAGTTCACTGTCACACGAAATTTGGCAGGGGGGTGCATTTCAGATGCTAGGTAACAGGTCCTCCTTCATCTATGTCAAAGATTTTTAACTTGCCCTCCTCAAAACCGTGAGATACACAGCCTCCTAAACAATTCAGCTGGCAGAAAGAGGATGGGAGGTAGACACCAAGAAAAAAGTTGGTTGGTTGGTTGGGTTTTGACTACTCATAAGGTAAATTGCAGCTCTGAGTGCCAGGTTTCTCCCATTCTTTTTTCCAAGCAGATTTTATGCTGGAAAACAGACTTTCCGAAACACTGCAGGACTAAATCTATGGAATGGGGAAGTGAAAGTTAGGTGGTAGTGCTCCTGAATCAAGGTTAGAAGTGAATCTGTGCTAAAGAGATTTGGTTATTTCCCAACACACAACCGAGAGGACCATCTGCTTCTACAGTACAGACTTCTCCGCTGATAGACTGAGTGCATAAAGACCACGCCTGAACTAGTATTTCACCCGAAGTGCTAGAAAGCATGGTGTAGAAATACCAGATTCTTAAGATTAGAGAGGAGATTAGTTTTCCTTAAGCACCAAAGCAGAATGCTATGAGAGGTAGTGCTTGCTTTTAAAACTCATCCCCCAAAACCAGACAAAATTTTGTTCTTGTGTTGTATTTGTGAAAATTTTGTAAAATCTTCACAACTGAACATCTGCTGTGCATGTAAATCATGCTGGACATCAAGAGTATTTTGAACTGCAAAGTAATTACAGATTTTAGGCTTAAATCTTGGTGCTTTATAAACATGAAATTTCATGTTTGTTTCCATTCTGAGGTGTTTTATTAAGCACACAGGAATTCCATAGAACAAAACATCAGAAAAGAAATCCTCAGAAAGACAATACACTTTTAAACACTAAGAGCAGCATTTTATGTATTTTAATCACCTATAAATCGTACACTTAAGACATTAAAAGCCAAAAAGGCTAGACTGCCTTCATTTTTATAAAATTATTTTTATATGAACTCATCTTCAAGAAAAATTAGATAGTCCAACAAGCTTTTGAGGTTAGACAAATGGTATTTCACGCATAAAAACTAATAGAGTTTACTGCTTTAAAGTCAGTCATAATCTGCCTTTGAGACATTGCATCATACTGATGCATCGTTATGTTCTGTCTGATGTACAACTTCAGATACTTTTTAGTTCCAAGAGATTGTATAAAGTCATTTGTGGGCAGAAAAGCATAAGAAGAATAAAAAAGTACTTCCTATTCAAACTAACTGAAGAGTAGGATTTTGTGTAAAGTGATTCTGCATTTAGCTTAGCAGTTGTCTTACAGCCTTGAACAAGTATTACATGCATTCCTTGTCTCTCCAATGAGAGACTTTAAAAACAGAATTTTACTTTAAAGAGATAATTTACTTACTATGGCATCTTTGACTATAACTCTGGCGACTTGTTCTGCTTGACAAACAGATGAGGTTTCAGAAATTAGCTTCGTCTCTAAGGGCTTTAGCAGAAAAACACCAATATAAGTTTGACTAGCAATATACAGGATAGAAAAATATGGAGGTAAAATTTTGGTTTTGGGTCTTTTGTCATGGCGGACATCACTGATAGCAAGTGGTATCATACTGTCACCTAAAACATTCACTTAATTATTATCTTCATAAGTATTAGTCTATTTTTATGCAGGGAAATGCAAACTTCTTCTTGAGTAGTAGTACTTTCTTTTAATAGTTTATTACTAATAAAATACAAAAAAGTGCTTCCCCCTCCCTCCCTCCAAGTATTTTATTTTCAGTAGAAGAAATCAAAATGCTTAAACTATGCCTCCGCAGCACCTGGTATTAGTTAATTTATGATTCTTGCCAGAAATGAAGACAGGCCTGAAATGTTTTGAGATCCTAGAAACCAATTTATTTCATTGTTTATTTTTTTTTTAATTTCTCAAACTTCACACACTGGTAACTACCAAAATCCATCACCACATTTTACTTCTTCAGGTTTTAGACCATTTATGCTAGTTTACCTCACTAGAAAAAAGCAATTAGGGCAAATATTTTAGCAAGCAGGCTTTTTTTTTCCCAAAACCAAAAAGCAAAAAAACCCAAACAAGCAAACAAAAAAAACCCCAAAAACAACCACCAAAAAAACCCCCCAAACCAATAACAGCAAACCACAACCAAACAAGAAAGTCTGGTCTGTTAAAAAAACAAACAGCAAAAACATGCTTTCAAGTATTTAGAAGCATATTTGTCATTCATGTCCTTTTAACAAAGCAGACAACACGGAGCTAACTGCACAGCAGTTATGCTCAGTATGTTAAGATAGATAGTTCTGTTGATGAAGAAAAAAGAAGCACTTAATTAGGGAGAAAGGAGTACTTGGTCAACACCAGCTGACTTGTAATGGCTAATTCTGTTACATTTAGTAACAAAATTTAATTGAAGCATTCAAGCCTAGTCAAATGCTGTGACTAGTTTAATCCTGAGATTAATACTTTTTAAAAAGCACTTCTAGGGAAGAGCTGAGCAACTATTGGTTCCCCTCTCATTATCAATCCAAATTACTTACAGAAATTAAATTTCACAGAAACAGGCCTATTTCCAAACACCTGTACAATTATAAATTCTGATTTCACACCAGGCTCACTCAAAACTTTTTTTTTCTCCAGTGTGTGTATTTTAAAAGGGGACAGAGAGGAGAACCAGTGTTTTTGCCAGCAGAAATCACAAACACTTTTCACACACTTTACTACAGTGATATGGCTTACACCATCAGATCTTCATTTCATAACCCCTATGGTACCTTTGAGCTTACTGGCCAGCACCAAACATAAGAAAACTGCACCCTAGTTCCTGACATTTTCTTTTACTATATTCAGTGAGTACAGAGAAAAATACTCCTAAAGAGATGCTAACTACAGAAATGTTGCAAACTAAGTAGTGTTAACTAAATGCAACAATAATAAACAAGTATCTGAACTGTCAGAGCAATGCAATATTGCATAGATTTAAGATGCACTGTCACAACAGCAGCAAGTCACCTGAAGACTTCATGTATGCTAAAACATAGGAAAGTCTTTGATTGAAAGATAACACCTTTTTGACTAATAAGATAAATCTCACTGAATCTCTTGTAAAGAAAAATCTTGGATGAACAGTACATTTTGCTGGCGATTATGTTTTTCTGAAATACGCTATTACGAAGAAAAACAAAAGAACCAGAGAATATGCAAGCTATACAAGTATTTGCAGATGTCTAATTCTGGCACTTTTTGTTCCACAATACAGAATACCTGTATCAAGAATGATGAAGTAAGAAGAGCGTTATACCATCCCTGCTGCCTCCTATACAAAGGGCAAAAGACAAAAATGGAATTCAACCCCAATTTCCTATTATACATGAAGAGGCAACTTGAAAAGGCTGATCTCCTTAAATATCAGGTTTCTGGCTCACAGTATGCAAATGAAAAATAAGACACATTTTTCTCTGGTTACCTGATACTTCAGTCTGAACAGGAGGCCTGAATGTAGTTTTTGGAATTGTGGGACACATCAAATGATGAGAAGCAACTAAATTTGTGAAAGTCAAAACTTTCAAGGTAAGCCCAATGGAAAAGGCCTTACTGCTGACACACTCTTTTGGAAAGTGACAATGTTATTTGCATTACAAACACAAAAAGTTTACTTCCTACTTTAATGCTATTCAACAGTCACTACTGAATTGTGCCATTACATATATTCATAAAGCATGGACAGTTTGCAGACTTTATTGAAGGAACTGATGTTTATTTTGATCCGTCACATCCACCAGAACAACTGCATATTATCAAAGACACAATATAGGGATATTATTTTTGGCTTGTTAGCTATGATATCAAAACAAATAGTGGTTTCACAGTTTGCCATTCCACAACAATATTTTCATTGTGTACAGAAAGATTTTGCAGTGTTTCAGCTATTAAAAGTAGGTAGTTCTTCCCTTTAAAGCTAGAACAATATGTAAAATTATCCTACAAGCTATTTAACTCTGAGTAGTTAAGCTGATAAAATTTCAGCCTTTAAAAGTACTTCTTAAAACGTCAATATGCACTGATTTCAAAAGTAACTATGGAAGTAAATGAAATCTGAAATGCATTACTTACTACAAAGTGAAGCTTCAAAAACATTATAGTATTACTGAAGGACAATTTACCTTTGTTTTACTTTCTTCTGCAAAGCCAGGTGTGTCAGTATCTGGAGGATAGGCCACCGTTACATAGATATTATAAGGTTTTACCTGCATGTTACAAAGTAAATGTTATTTTGGTACTTACAGCCTTTACATGTTCCTCAACTTCATTAATTTCTCTCGTACAGAAATGCAGCAAGCATGAATTTAAATTGCTTCTAGTATTATGTATTCAGCACTTGCAAGACTCAGCTTTGACAAACGAAAAAGCAAAACAGCAAAGATTTTTAAAAGACGATTGTGTTGTTTTGTTTAATAAAAATACTTAAGTGCTTTGCAGTTGATGTAAACCATTTGGTGAATCTGACTAGGGTTTAAGACATTTAGGAGGAATATGAAAGTAGTTTAGTTCTATAATTTTACCAATTTCAATTTTAAAATGAGACTAAACCTTTGCCAAAACCAATACCCAACATTCTTAACCACAAGGCCAAAAAGGCTTTCACTGAGGCTTATTAGCATGCTTTTTTGCTGTTGTTGATGTCAACATATTTTCACTGCTGGCTGGACTAGGGCAAACCAACAAAAATGTAAAAGGAAAATTATGTATACTCAAGTCACAAGGCTTTTCAACCCATGGTATAAACTTGCAAGGGCTCAAAGTCTAAGGAGACAAAAAAATAAGTAGAAAGTGTGAGATAAAATGGAAGGTCTCATGTCAAGGATTGCATTTAGTTACGTATTTGTACGTCTGTGTCATAGAATTACATCACTTAACTGCGCTACTATTCAGAAACTGCAACAATGCAAATCTGTATTCCAATACAAATAAAGAAGCTTTTATATTCAGAGGACTAAGATAAAGCAAAACATTGTACAGAGCTAAGCATTTTTATTTATATTATGAAACATTCTATATTGAAAACAGTTACTGAAATACCACATCACAGGTACATAAACACTCTAATTTCAGTTTTGTGTAAGTCAGTATTCACAAAAATATCTGTCACCAGTCCAAAGGACCCTGCAGTCACGTCCTTCTATTTGGCAGGCCAGCAGTATTAGAGGCAGTTTTACCCCACATTCAGGATCAAGGAATACAGCTACATTGAACAGAACAGGGTAACAACAGGGACTATGCAATGGTTTAGACCCAAACACCAGCACTTAACATCTGAACAGTTAACCACCAAAAAAATATATCTTCATAACAGAAGAATAAGGGAAGTAATTTTCAATTAATTTTACCTGTCTTACTACAATGTACTTACCGACCTTGTCCCACTGAATAATGAAAACAGTTTGGTTGGTTTTTAGTCTTGACTTAAGCATAAGCTTAGATTACTGCACTATGAAAAGCTCACATATCAAAATTGAGAAGGGTGAACCACTGTTAATGCTTTTCATTTTTTATTTTATTTTTTTTTTTTTTGTGGATAACCCACAAATTCTAGCTTGCAAGTTCTACTGTTTCATAGGGTTCACATACCACTTACCATGGCCTCATAAACAAGCTGGGAATCACTGGCCTGCCCCCTCATGCATGCATGGAATCTTCAGTATCATTCTGCACTTAGAGCCTTGAAAAAGACTTTTACTCAAAAGATTTAAAACCCAAGTCCTTTTAATTAAAATAAAAGATTAAAAAAAATGCCTGCACATGTGGTCACCTTCAGTTCTAGGAATGGATTCAATCTATTCCCTCTTATGCAACTGAAATCAGCTTAGCTTCTGCAACCCCATGCAGAGCAATAGGACTGTACTGCTGCCAAAAAAGGGGGCCAACATAGCAGACAGACAGAGCTGCACAAGACAAATAGACCTATTTAGATGAAAACATGCTGTGCTGCTGGTTGAAAGAAAAATAAATTGTTTACAATCTAAAATACTGAAATTACTTCACACGTACCTCCATTTGCAGGGCTTCAGCCAACCCTCGAAGAGCAAACTTTGTTGGAGAATAAGCTGTATAACCAAAGAGGCCTAACTGTCCAGCCTGAGATGATACAAACACAATCCTCCCCATTCTTCGTTCCTTCATGGTAGCAATTACTGCTCGACTCGGGTAAACGCTACCCAGATAATTGACTGCCATTAATCTCTGTACAAACGATATTAATATGGTATTTGAGCCACAGATGCAGAATTCTTCAGCTGTTTGGTATTATTTATCAAAACTCCTTATTTCAGTTGGCTTTAATAATGAGGTTCACTAGATTTGTTGTTCTATCAGCTACCAAAAGAAACTGTTTTATAGCTAAAAATCTTACTTCAAGCCAAAAGAAACCCAGTCTATCAACAAGTCTTAATAGCATCCAGGATACTGATAATACTGTGAACCATATGGTCTTCAAGTAAAAAAGAATATTTGAGGGAAAATCTAACCTAAACAATGTCCAGGAAACAATCCACTTACACATGATATATGAAAACATACTGAAATAAAAGTTTAAAGAGCTTTCTAAAACAAGAAAAACTCTTATGTATTTATGCATTTCAGAGATTTTAATCTTTGGCACGATAAGTGGAAGTACTTAATTTTCACTCTTAGAAGACCTAAACCATAATTGATAGCCTATACAAGCAACAGAACTGATTATTCAAATTTATTGTAAAATTATGCCTATTTAGTATTTTCATATTATCCAGCATTATTTGTAGATGACCCAGGGCCTGAGGGCTGTGAGCATAAAGTAAGCAACATGCAGGGATTGGAGCTGAGATTTTTTTTTTTGGTCTTTTAATGAGAGCAGCAGCTTTTTAATCTGCAAACAAATTGTGCACCTCAGAATTGAACACTGGTAACAGCTGAATTTTTCTTAAGCATGTTAAAAATACGTAAAAAAAAAAATTAATCTTCATCAGAAAAAAAAGTGAGATCATATGAAATTCAGTGCCTTTCACAGTGCATTAAACTACAAAATACATTCCAGGCCTTGCGCCGTCTTGAGGTCTGACACTACCCTGGAGGGAGAATTCACTGTTCTGCCCCACCAATGGACCAGTAGTTACGTGAGAAATTAGAGGCAATCCTCACTGATCTAATTCCGACAGCTACCACAGATCAAGTGTATCACTACTCTTAAAAAGCCTGCAAAGACACAGGAATGCAAGCTAATTGTTAGAAAAAAAAAGAAATCATATGATAAAATAAAAAAAAGCATGCTCACTCACTTCAAAACAATTCACTTCAATATTCTCAAATTTTCCTGTAATTGATGTTCCTGCACAGTTTACAAGCATGTCAACTGGTCCAAGCTTCTCCTGAGCCTGAAAGAGGGGATAGAGGTTAAGATCTTTAGCAGGAAAATCTTTCTTTTAGTACAGTATCATTATAAGAAACTATTTCCATTAGAAATACATTACACAGAGATAAGCTTCTTAAGATACATAAGTGAGCCAAGTACTTCCTCACCTGTTTTAGAACATTCTCCACCTGTTCATAGTCTTTAGATACATCAACAGAAATACAGAGTACAACCTGGAAAAAGAATGTGAAAGAACATTTTAACGACATAGTAAGTCCAGTAACTGTTGACTCCAAGCCTTTCAAAACGAAACAAAACCCAAGGACATATCTTTTCCATACAAAAACAAAACAAAAAAAACAAGAAGCCTTTTTGACAGGACAGTTTATACTTCTCCCACACTGGAGAACACAACCCCTGGCCTCTCCGAGCCCCTCCGCCTCATACACACACATTCTAGTATAATAAAGATTATATTAAGAATATAAAAGCACCTCAGGATCTTCAAAGCAGCTACACATGTCCAAGGTATCGTTTCTAATTTACTGTATTAAAACACCCTATGACTTGAGTTATTTACATAAAGCTTAGTAAAAACTATTCGAACCAAGGCAGACAAAATTTCACAGTGCTACATTTAACTTTCATCAGCATTAAACACAAGTCAAACCATTTGTGTGCCCTAGTCTACCTTTAAGAACAAACATTGTTTTCCACATCCTAGAAAGGCATGGCTGCAGAGTGTTACTCTGAAAACTACAGCATCAGCACTGGAAAAAAACCGAAAAACCAAAAACAACTCAACAAACAACCTTTCCCAAAATTTATAAAGCAAGTGATAACTTCAGTACTGGCAATGCACGCTACCCACTTTTTTCTTCATGTCTTTTATTTTTGTAGTAGCAAACTTAGTTGCATACTGCTTAATTGGGACATGTCAAGGACAAAACTAAAATAAAATTCTATGAGAAACTGACTAGTTGCAGTGCTATAAACATCTAAAAAGTGAAATAACGTGTATATATTTACTCCTTGTCTGAAAACCAGAGACTATGGAGTTTAGTTCGGAAGATACAAAAGCCTGAAAATAAGCATTGGCTTGAAGAGTAGGGTGGGGCAGGCAGGACAGGACAACAAAACCCAGATGACTAAATTTTATTGCAGCTAAATTTTGCTGGGCCCTTTTTTTCTTAAAGTCACTGATTACTTTCAGCAAGATGATCTCAGAATCCACGTTCCGAAACACCTTCACATCAACTTCATAGAATCATATAATGGTTAGAGTTGGAAGGGACCTTAAAGATCACGTAGTTCCACCAGCCCTGCCATGGGCAGGGACACCTTCCACTAGACTAGGTTGTTCAAAACCCTATCCAACCTGGCTTTGAATACTTCCAGCGATGGGGCAGCCACAACTTCTCTGGGCAACCTGTAACTTCTTCACACAACTTCTTCTGGCCAAAGGAAGCATTGCCTTTGGGTTACCACTTACAAACTGCAAGATATAAATTCCAGCTTGGCCAGGTATTGACAAATAAGCTACACTTTCTGCTGAGCAATCAGCAGAGCTTTACGGGAATTCATAATCTTCAAAGGAAAAGCAATCTCAATGAAAGGAGGTACTCCTGTATTTTTAATCCAATTTCTACCCTTTCTGTCACTTTGGTCAATTCATTTAAACTCAGTTTGAGGTGAAATAAAACAAAATCATCACCAGTTTGTAACAAGTGTCATCATGACCACTTGTCGTGGAACATATGGACACACACACACCAAAAAAAGCAGCTTACCACAGTATAACTAACTGCTTTGGCAGCTAGTCATTTGTCAGTCCTGCCTCTGGTCAGACTGCAACACTTCTTAGCTACATAAACAGAATCTGCTTGCCATTCCTGTATAGCAGGTTGGCTATTCCTGCCTCCCAGCACTGTATGTAGTAGGACATCAGAGTAAGTTTGTGGTGTGAGTTATTGCGTGGTCTGCATGCATCTCCCCTTAGGGTATTTATTCCATTTTGGAAACATTATCTTTTACAGAAGTTTAAGAACACAATACCAGTAGAACGGAAATGACATTGATTTATTATCTGGATATCTTCTCAAGATCAGTGAGGACGTTAAAAATCACAGTTATGTATCAAAATCGGAGCAGTTGGTTAACATATCAGATCGCACAGATTAGTTATTCACACTGTGAACACCACACTTGGGAACTATCACAGCTTTTATTTACTACTACCACATTTTACAATTCACAACTCTGCTTGTATTATTTTACATTCTTTCTTTTGCTACAATACACTGATTACCTTCACTGCAAAGCATGCGCTATAGATCCACGCCTAGGACACGGAATATGTTGCCAGAAGTAGCCTAATATCCCCAGCCCTGTTCCCCAACTTTTGTTCCAAATATTGCATGGTGGTGGATCATTAATAAAGCTTTCACAATAGAAGACAAATTCAGCTCCTAGTGAAGTAATTATTCTATATTAGGAAAGGGATTAAAAAAAAAAACATTGCAAGAATACCTAAGGGCAAAGATTTTGTTCCATTGCACACCTATACCCATAAAGGCTGCACTGTCAGTACTCTAAATAAATTGCACGAAAACGTCAAACACTAAAATGTACGTAGATGTCAGACCCTGGCTGTCAATGCAACCTGGTTTTATGCATACATCTGAGCTGAACGGTGACAGCATATGCTCATAAAAAAGTAATTTTTCCTGAGGATCTCTGCCTCTTAGTTTGACATTTAGTAAACAACAGTCTCTGTGTGCGTGACGTGTATCAGATATCTTTCTCTATGCTCTTTCAGCAGCCCTTTTGTACAGCTTCTTTCACTTCAGCTACCCTTGCTTCCCAGCTTCTGATATGCCCTTCCAGTGTGAGCTCTGCCCCAGACTCTTTGCTTTTTCCAGTTCTGCTGTTCTTTGCATTTAGACCAGGCAGGCTCCTCTGTGACCTTTTCTACAATCCAACAACAGCTACAGAAGAGCCAGCCCACTTATCAGTCCCACTGCATATGCTTACTTAACCTGGCTACAAGTCTGAAGCTGCGCCTGCAAAAGCAGTCCTGCTCAGTCCACGCTGCAGCTTGCTCAGCCCTGAAGGTACTTTTTGGAGATTTTAACTGAACCTCTTAGGAACATGCACCAAGTAATACTCTTTTAAAAAGTCTGCATCTATCAAGCTTGGACAGATTTCAACAAGAACATCCTTGACACAGTGTTTGACAAGGGATTAACTTTAATGCTACACTTGAGAAACTGCTAGAGTAGCTACAAGAAAACAGTTATTAGGATTTATTTATTTATTTTCATAATTGGCCAAAACATAGCTTCTCCTCACCTCAAATGGCTCAGTTTTTCAAATAGCTGATCTGAGCAAGGCAGCATGCACAGAAAAAAAAAAAAAATTCAGCTTGGGCCATTTGACAAAAATAAAGAAGACAGAATCTCATATTCTAAATTGAGGTACTACGAAAATTCTGTATCAGCTAGTACTAGCATCATTACCTCCAAATATTTGGCTTTTTCCATTGCTGCTTTTCAACAAAACATGCAGCTTATCAACTCAAATCCCTTTTTGTAGACACATAAATTGTTCATATTTGTAACCACGAAAGTAACAAAAAGGTTCTGGAACATGAGAAAGGAGAAGTCAAATACGTTAACAGTCTCAATACTGTTTCACCTCTCCCCTTGGTTATTAGTACTGCAAAAAAAAAAATTTCAGCATGTCATCTTGAAGTTGCACATTTTGAATGTAGCAAGCTTACCTATTCTAAGCTAGTACCTCCGCAAGCTCTATAACAGTGCCTTTATGCATGAATGCACTACCTGTTCACTAAGGCAGCTTCACTGTTCAGAAGTCTCAGAATTGCCCAAATTTAACTTGTGTCTCTGTTACAATTCTTTGCCAGGAAAAACAATGTATGATGAAGTGAACTAAATCTGGAATCAAGTACCTTAACTTCTTTCCCAAGACAATTGCTTTATTTTTTAATTGCAAAAAGCAAGAGATCTGGAGAGAAAAAAAAATATAAATTGGTTCTTCCACTTCATCTTGAAGCATACAAGCACTTATTGAGTGACAGTAAATTGCAGCTATCCAAAAAAGCATACTACAACTACTGCTAAAGACGTCAATCTTCCTCTATGAAAATTAGGCTAATGCACTAGCGGGGCAACATCAAATGCATCAGAGTTCAGAATATCTCATGTAAGCGTATTTTTCAATTCAAATACCAAGTCCTCACTTGTGTTTGTCAAACAGCTTTGTATCAAAGACAGGACTACTGAACTATGGTGTAGTAATTGAATTAAACAAAACACACAACACTCACTGTTAGCGGTGATCTTACCTGCTTGTCATTAACAGAATACTTTTCTATTTCCTTCTTTGTCTGCAGCAGCTTGTTCTGAAATGGACACAAGAACATTGCAGTTCTGAGAGCAGTATTAGTCTCTGGTATCTGAATAAGGCTTAGAAATAAACCCTAAGCCCTGAAAGAGTTATCTGCAACTAGTTGCAACACCTTAATATTGTAATTTTACAGATTTATAAATATATTATGAATACATAAAATCCATAAAACTACCAGAACTCACTTTTCTGATTTTCACTTTTTCTAATGCCAATAACAATGCCTATAACAGATATAATGCTTTTGTTTCATGCAACTACACAGAGCACCTAAGACTATAGGTACTAATTCTTCTTCTGTATTTCAGTTCTATTTTATATTTATGTAATACAATATAAAGTATTCTGAAGTATAATCACTGTCACAGAATTATAATAATAAAAATAAAATAAAATTGGGTAAATTCAAACTGTCATACTCCTTTAAAAAAAAAATGTGTTCATTCTGGATGCATTCAAGAGTAAGCAAAGTAAGTTCTCAAATGAAAGAAAATTATAAAAGACAGCTGGGACTGAGCCCCCCAGGTTAAGTGCTTTTATTTCCTGACTAATTATGTTTTTCTTTACAAATAAAATAAAACCCCATTATGAAAACAGTCATTCCAACTAAATTCAGAATACTTATTAGTTAAAAAAAACCCAAACCCAAACAAATACAAAACAATCCTTTTTCTTCCAGCACTGTCTTGATGAACAGTTTTTCACAAGCAAAAAGTTTGATATAATGCTGATTAGACACCAAAATACTCAGTGAATTCTAAGAATTGTATTTAATCCCCCAGTTGTCACTTCCTGTAGGGTAATTCTATGGTTTTAAAGAATATAGGGTTTTTCCTGCTTTTTCCCCTCGGCCACAGATCTAGACAGTAAAATAATGAATACCAACAACAGAAGTGGCAACACTGGCAGAGTTTTAAGACAAGCTAATTCCATGTTGAGCTACAGTCCTTAAAAAGGCAGCCACCTCTTCTATTCAAATGCATTAATTTGAAATGCTTAAGATCCCCTTAAAATATACACTGAAGAAAGTATGAATAATTATACATGCTAAAATTATTCTCCACCTGCATGGATTTTGTGAAGAGAGTTTAGCCAGTAAAAATAAACATACACTTACCTCATCCCTTGCAATCAGTGTTATGAAAGCACCTTGCTTATAACATTCCATAGCAATACATTTTCCAATTCCGCTGGAGCCTCCAGTTACCTAAAAGTTATTTGAAAATGGCAGTGTTAGTCCACTACCCTCACACCTTCCCCCATATGATGAGTCAAATCAAATGAAAACTCTAAAAATATACTGAGATTAAAATATCACTCAATGAGGTGTGAGTACAGAAGATACACTAAAGTTAGTTTACTGATTGAGTATGAATGAAAAATAAGATCTGAGCAGATCAATGAGCATTTGCTTCTACCCCAAAACCAGTTTTACTTCAGTGGTATTTTTTCTCATTTCTTACATCAAGCACATTTAGACCTGCACCCACATGGGCTCTCTCACATGCTTTTGACAAAGTTCTACATGTTATTTTTAAAAGCAGAGGTAGTTAAAAGTTTGAAATCACTATTCATGTCAGTCATAATGATGCAATTACATACTGCCCCTCCATACCTGGTCACTGTAGAAATTATTTGTAAAATTAACAATTACAGATTGTCTGCTTAAGATATCATGCCTGCTTAAGATATCATCATGTAAACATAAACAGACAATAGCTTCTTTCCTATTAAAATAAAATAAAATCCATTAATTCAACACTTGGTCCTTTGTAGAGTATTTCTGAGTCCCCCAGTCTGGACTTCAAATTGTTCATGTCATCCCACAATTCCAGTTTTGTGGGGATGCCAGCACCTAAACTTCCATTACCTTTTCTTCTTCCTCTAAACCGTAACACTGAGTAAACCTCTACACAAACAGGAAATTAATAGTTTCTTTATAGAAAAATGCAGGATGATGCATCACATGTTGCAAGAGGATACACTGCCAAATGTTACTAATATACAGGTTAAAGTCACCTTAACACCTCTCTCACTACTCTCAATAAACCTACTTACAAACTCCATGGGGAACAAGGTGTAGATGACAATCTTGACGCCTCTTTTTGAGTAAAATAAAAATGTCTGCCTGTCCGACACTGCCTTTATACAATTTGTTCATTTAAGCCCAGTCTCAGTCTGCATGTACCTTTGGTCTTTAAGCAAACACAGGTATCTCCCTTATATACCCAAATCATTTGAATTTTCTTTTAACAGCATATTAAGAGACTATAATCAGCAAGATACTGGAAGAAAATGCCTAGAAGCACTTACTGCGAAAAAAATCTGTTGATGAAGTGAGTTCTGAAATACAGATTTCCTAATACACAGAAAAATATTTGGATTGCTCTGGAAATCATCATTTTTTTCTTCTTTATCACATTTCAAAATACTTCAGAGAAAGTAAAGTATCACCTCCATTTTAAGTATGAGAAAAATGGAGGCATTGAGTTAATTAGTGTCAAAGCAAAGATCCTCAATCTCTTAACTACATGCCCTATCAAAAGCTCTTCATCTGCCAATGCCTCTGGTTTCAGAGATGCATTATCCTTAAAATTCTTTCCACTCCTGGAGGCAATAAAGTCAGAAGAGTCAGAAGTACATTCCCATGAGTCACTAAATTCTTTCATATGAGTATTTTATCACTAACCTTCAAAAATAGTTTAGTGTAAATCAAATAATCCCAGCAAAGGTTTATAAGGTGGACCATGGCTTCTGACTGGCTTGTCTGCAGTCACAAATGGGCCAAGAATGGGTGAAGCACTCACAAAGATTAATTTCAACTCTTAAGGCCTTCTCTATTATTAGAGATAGCTGCTTCAGATTAGCTTCACACTACACAAACCTTTGAGGATGACTTCAAGATGCATGTCTAGAAATGTGAAACCTGGTCTGTGGTGTTCTGAACCAAGAATGACTGCTTTCAAAGTAAATGATGTCAGCAAGAGTGAGAGTGTTAGGTTAATGATTTGGGACTTCGGCAGAACCCCATTTAATGTTTTATGATAGAAAGAAGTTAAGCATTTTAAGATATTTGCAAAATAAGTTGCAAGATTTCAGTACGTCACTGAAAAGATTAATAAAAGACTCAGTTTGATACTTTCAGGCAGATCACAGTTCCACAGCACTCATAAGGTGCTTCTACTGAGTTTCAACAGCAGCAGGTACACCAGCACATAAACTAATCAATGTGCATGGAATACTGCTCCAATTTCAATTTTTGGCATATAGCGCTGAGAGACAGCAGCTTACTAGCTGCACATACTGCTGAGTACCACGAACAGGTCAACTACACCAGGAATTGTACAGCAACTAGAGGAATTATTTGAAAGTGAAGGTACTGGCACCAAGCCTCTGGCTTCTCAAACAATGCTAATTTCATTTCAGAAAGACAAGGTCTGAAGTCATGCAAGAAATGGAAAAAGAAAGTTTTTATTCATAGTCACACCCAAGAACACTGGACAGGGTTTGTGTCAGATAGGTCAATGACAAAAGGCAATATCAATTAGCTAAGAACTTTAGCATTTAGGTGGAAGGCAGTTATTAATACGTGGGAGGTTAGCATTCATGGTGAATGCTCCTGAAACAGCAAAAAAACCCCGTAACACTAGTGAAAACTGCTTTGTGTTACAATGACGTTAGCCTAAGCAAAGCTATGAAGTCTGTTAGGTATGTAACTTACTAATGTAGATGCTCAGAATTAAAAGACCACCACCCATCCACTACATTAAACAAGATATTATTACAGTTACCTCATCTTTGTGGCCAATAGTTTTACAGTGTTACTGCATTTCATTAGGTCCAGACATTGGAAAAACGGGATCAAT
>JANHGB010051598.1:3848-30198 GCA_026283785.1 Coracopsis vasa
CAGTATGATGCTAAAGGTGATGTGTTTTTCTTTTCTAACCATTCCACAGTTCATCAGCATAATGTCCAATTACTTGGTTTTGGGGTATGTAAGCTAAGTTCTGGTTGTCCAGTTAGATTGCTCTTGGGCCTGTAAAAGACAAGAGGGACATGGACCTGCTCCAGCAAATCCAGAGGAGGGCCATGAAGAGGGCTGGAGCACCTCTCCTATGAAGACAGGCTGAGAGAGTTGGGCTTATTCACCCTGGAGAAGAGAAGGGTCCAGGGAGATCATAAAGCAGCCGTTCAGTACCTAAAGGTAACCTACAAGAAATCTGGCAAGGGACTTTTTACAAGGACGTGTAGTGACAGGACAAGGGGGAATGGCTTTAAGCCAACAGAGGGGAAATTTAGATTAGGTATTAGAAAAAAGTTCTTTACTACAAGTGTGATAAGGCACTGGAACAGGTTGCCCAGAGAAGCTGTTAAATGCCCTATCACTGGAAGTGTTCAAGGCCAAGTTGGACAGGGCTTTGAGTAACCTGGTCTAGTGGAAGGTGTCCCTGCCCATGGCAGGGTGGTTGGAACTGGATGATCTTTAAGGTCTCTACCAACCCAAACTGTTCTATGATTACGCTTTCTATCGCTGTAATTTCTAAAATCAGAAAATAAGGACCCATAAGGCAAAAAAATCCTTTTACCAAGGCCATGAAGGATATAGGATGGTACAAAATGTGCAGAACATAGTAAGCGTACAGAGACGGCTTTTTCCTTTGCAGTGCTTAGACCTGCACAGCGTACAGGAATTAAGGAGCTCAGTGCTTTGCATTAACAGGCCCTGGAAAGATTAAATAATTGCCAGCGAGAATAGTAATTACTCTGACTTGCATATCTACATAATTCACAGATGTGGAAAGGATCAGAGAGAACAAAGACCACACCACACAGAAATGGTGAAAATACTGAGTGACCATTTTCTACCTTGGAGGCATCTTTCCTTCTGTCCCCATTCTGCATTTGTGTAAATATTATGTATCCATAGCTGACAAAATCCACAGTTTGGGATGGAGAAAATAAAAGCACATCTAACACAATGCCTGTATAAAAATTAGATTTAATGGAGTGCCTGCTGTGGATTTATTTCCTGATGTTCCTCTGTGGTAATAAACCCACATCCCCCAACCCACTTGGAAGCCAAACAGAAAAATGAAACCAGTAAATTTCTTGGCTGCCATCTACTGTTCAAAACTTTCCAGTATCACACAGAAGAATAAAATCAAGACCAAACCAAAGAGCATGCACTGACATCTCCAGGTTTTCTCCTTCTCTTCACTATTCTTGGATAAAAACAATGTCTTTGGACTGCTGTTAAAAAACACTGTATTTTTGTAACTAACTGTATTCCATGTGTATACCCACCTTTTAATAGGTATCAAGAACGAGAAACTCAGAAACTTGTAAACTTAATGGCACACTGATTTAGGGAAGAACACTGTAGTGGTTTTAGTATTTCAGTGAAAAACTGTATTTGTTAAAGACTAATTCACCACAGAGCACCAGAGAGTGATTGCACTATGCAGTAGTAAAACAGCACTAGGCCAGAGACTGAAAAGCCATGTGAAAGAAAGTTACCTGCCTTCCCTTTTCTCAAGGCTTTGTGCTAATATCAGGGTATGCCCTTCAATATATTGTTTCTCTATCTCATTTCTCTGATTTTGAGAGCTGCCTAAATCCGTTTGTCCTTTTCAACTCCTCTGCCACATCTCCTGTCTCTTTGTTGCCCCAATGGAGCCACTACGGTCCTGCAGATCTGACAAATAAGAAAGGCTGGAATGACAAGGAAATCTTTACATTCACCTATAAAATAGCTTGGAAATTAGGTTTAAATGGCATAGGTTGTTACAGTTTATGACAAAAGATGATGGGATTATCATCTGTAGCAAAGAGAACCAGGAGTTTTGTGAGAGGCCTGTGAGGACAGAAACATCTGAAATTGTATTCCTGGGTCAATTCTGCCACTCACTTCCAGACTTTAGTCATAGGGTTATAAATGGTAAGACTCATCCCTATTATACTGGGAGCCAATTAAGTGCTTCATCTGAAAGCATCTAGTAACCAGCTTTTTACCATCTAGTCCAAGCCCATTCACAGCAGGTCCAACAAGTTTATGCTGCTCTGGCCCTGTCTGGTCAGGTTTTGAACAGGATAGAGATGTCAAGCCTCTCTGGACAACCCATTCCAGTATTTCACCACCCCAACAATCAGCATGTCTCCTACTGATTTGCCTGTTTGGCATGTTTAAAAACCAGTATTTCTAAGATCCCCACTCAAAAGTTAACAAGACTAAGTAATTACATACATACACACACATGCCTAACAAAGCTGACCGTGTACTTCTAGTTTCTAGGGAACAAACTGCTCCCTCTCACAGTAAGGTACCAGATGGTGAAACAGCTTTTCAAGAATGGCTGCAGAATATGATAACTTCAAGTACAATGCATATTAAAAAATTGAACCTTTGTAGAAAGGTACTAGCAGCTAACCTAGGAGTAACTTCAGCTTTCACAAAGTCTGTAGTCTTTAGCTTCCTTTAGTATTCCTCAAAGTTCAGGCTGCTCTGTGGAAAAGTAATAGTGATTGGGAATCAGCCTGTCTGAAAGGTACAATACTCAGTGGCTGAAGAATGCAAGCTGGTCAGGGCTCATACTGTAATAAACAGGAGAAAATGCAAAAGAAAGCAAAGAAATTAAACAAATGCAAAAAAACCCCTACCGTGAGCACAATAAAAAGTAAGCAGCTAGAAGTACTGCACTATGGTTTGTACACTGCGTACCAGGTCATTTTGATGCTTGTGGGCAGGGATGCAATTATTTGTGTCCCGTATTTCCAAGAAGAGAACTTGGTTGAACGTGGTACTTCAACCTACCTGGTTTGAAATGGGGTAAAGAGTGGACTCCAGGCCACGTATCTTCATTTGGTGTTCCAAGTACCTGTGCACAAAAAGAGGGAAAAAAAAAAGAAAAAGACTTACATTGCCTCAATGGAAAAGACGTCACAAGACATAGCATTGCAAAAAGCCAATCCTCACTATAAGCTCAATGTATGTTACAATCTGAACATTAAACAAGCTTAATTATTGTGGGGAGGGTGGAAGGAAGAAGGTACAAAAAGTTAGATTATTACCACGATTTCAAGGTACCTGTTGAGTCAGTAAAGCACGTAACAGGGCTGTGTTCCTCTCAGGTTGCCTATTTAAGCATTACATGCTAAAGCTACTTTCCACTGACAAGTGTCAAGCTACCTGCATATCTCAGAGTGCTGGTGTCACAGAAGCTAGATATTTGAGCTCAGAAATAATTTCAATCCCCGTAGATTTAAGTATAATGAACAGATATCTAATAGATGCTAGGATAGATGATTTGCAAAGCAGGTGACCAAGAGCATGGCATGAACAAGAATGAACAGCAAACAGCTGTCATTTTAAGTGGACGTAGTATGCGTAAAATAGTAAATTCTTAGTAAATACAGATTTTATTGACTCATGCATTATACTTTATTTCTATTCAATTGTCCTCCTTCTCGTAATACAAGTCAGATTAATTTTTAGCAGCAAAGTATTTAATGCTTCTCACATACATCTTATACCCTCTGCTCATATGAAAAGTTCACATTTGTGCCTTTGGCACAAGTAATAAGTATATTGAGAGAATTGCTATAATTAGTTCTCCCAAACCTGTTTTTCCTTCATAAGACTTAACTGTCAATGCTTTCTTTAAGTGGAGCCAAGAGGAACACCTAAATTAGCAGTTCTGGAAGTGCATTTCTGAATGAATTGTAGAATTCGGTATTTCACTAGTGGGATCTTTCTTGTTACAAATTTGCATACAATTTCTAACAGAAATGAAAATGCTAGGGACTGTTCTCAGTATTTGTTATAAGCTCAGGCCCTGGAATAAAAGGCTGACATTCTCAAGTGAAAGCATCTCACACCAGTCTGCTGCTTGTTTTGCATTGCCATAAATGTACAAAACCCTCTGCCAGCCTTGCCCCTACCTGCACTGCAGATCTTGCGAATAAATCTTTTGGACCTGCTTATCTTGAGTCACTGTGATATTCTGCAGTCACATCAGCACAAAACAAGCACAAAGTTCATGTGAAAATCTTTTGTCCAAGTATGTGAAGGTTTGTGACACTTCAGGGCAAGCTACAAGTCATCTACTCCAATCACTTAGAGCTGAAGAATTTTTCTTTTATTGTGTCTGCTACAATATACATATGCATTAAGAGCATTAAAGGAAGGACGACCGTAGAATACTTGTTGCTCTTCTTCAACTATGTAAACATTCATTCATGTTGATAACTTTAAGGTTAAAAAAAAAAAAGCCAGACTGGGAAGCTGAAACACAAAAATTTCTCTTCAACTCTGCCAAAAATTTATTAAAAAAAAATTAGAAATGGGTTTAAAACTTGGGGCAAAAGTAAGTGACCTCTTAAACAGATACAATTCTTACCTACAAAGGTGTGCTTTATGACTCTAGAGCCTCAAATTTGTTATGTAATTTACAATACGAACATGTTTCTAACCTAATATTATTAATGCAAAGATCATTCTTCTCAGTTATCAAATACAATAGGCGAATAGTCTGATTTAGATGCAGTATGAGCAGTAGGAGGTGAAAGCAGAGCACCAAGCTGTCAGAGAAACAAAGATGACAACTCAGTGCGATTAGACAGTACAGGTCCATGTGGTTATTTGGATATGCAAGTTCACAGATTTTATTTGTAAATATTATTTGAAGTTCATTCCTTTCAGCCCTGCTGAAATATGTCTAATTTGGCATTTGAATAATATAAAACAATACCTGCAACACTGATTCATCACAACACCAGTATTCATTTTATTGCTGCTATTAGGGAGAGCACAATTCTCTCATTAACTAAAGAATAAGTTAGGAGATACTGTTGACACCGTCACTAAATCGATTTGCAAATAACTTTCACTTAGCTTCTGCAATAATCAACCTTCTGGTGCCAAGCACGTCCTAGACCACCAGAGGGAGCCCGCGGATTAAAAACAGAGATTCTTTCTTCCCGAGTTTAAACTAAGACATACGGTCGGTTGCAAACCTTCTTAGCAAACCAAAGGAATATTCTCTCATGAAATGTTATGAATATAAGAAAATTAGCCACATCCTTCTAAATGTGTGTTCTTCATGGTCTCTTATTTCAGATGAGACATAGGCAGATAAGGCACAGATTAATATTAAAACCAGCAAACAAAATCTGATACTTGAGTGCAAGGTACAATATTTCTCAAAACAATTTAATGTAGAACTCAGAGCTAAGAAATGGATTATTCTGGTTTTCAAAGCAGCATCAGGCCCAGTAACAGCGGACCTGATGGGAGAACACTTTTGAAATTATTCTTACGTGACTCACAATTATTTGTTTTACTAGCTTTCCAATCAATTTCTTTAATAATATTCCAGTACATCTGCCACTACAGTGTAGAGCCAGCTGCAAACAAGTTTTGTGCACTGGAGTACTCAAACCACCTACAGTATTTGTACCTTCTATCCAAGGGTAGCAGTCAGGCTAAAAACAACTACAGTTTTCTATCCTCTCAATTCCTACCATTTTTAAGGCAGGGGCACTTGGTAGTTCAGGCAAGGATCCAGACACTGTATTATAATGCATTGTACAAACACTGTGAAGATCATCCTTCTTCCACATGATTTTTAACATGTACATCGCAGAAATTCACAATATGTGACTATCAATCAACAAACATGGAAGAGAGGCAGCAGTGAAACAACTGTGGTTTTGGATAAGATTAAACAGTTACTGCCCACAGATACGTCAACATAAATACATTTGTAAGCATCACTTTGCAAGGGATGCTTCTAAGCAGTAATCAATCCCATTTTGATGGGGTGGGATTAAGCAATGCAAAGTAATGAGTTTTGACACCTGCTATAAACAGAGTTTATAGCAAAGCAGAGTTAACTTGTAACACCACGGTGGAGCAGGACCTGCCCTGTTTTGTGGCTTACAAAAGAGAATTGAGACCAACACGGGAAAGGAAAGTGGAGAAGGCAGGGAGAACCCAACAGTCACCTGGTTTTACTCCAAACCAGTGTCCCTCAGCTGTTAGGACTGATTATCCAAACCAAACTAGTGGTTAGCATCTAACTGATTATATGAGGGAGCCGGCAGCAGCAAACCACTGGTGCCCAGCCAGTGCTGGAAAGCAAGTCTAACCTTACAGCAACCAGTGGAAGTGGAAGATATAGGAGACACAGCAGCCTGGGACAACAGCTTAACAGCAGGAGCTGCTACCTAAAAGGTGACCTCCTCGCCTTGACGACTCTTTCATTGTCCACCACTTACTTCTCATCCCAACCATGCCACCAATGAGTTCTATCTCTTCTACATTTCAACAGTTATTCTTTCCATTTCATATCCCAAACCCATGAAAATAACCACTGCTTTCATACCAATCAAGCCCCAACTTAATATTGGAAATAAGCTTTTATTTACTACTGAGAATTATTTGGGGAAAAAAAAAAGACTAACTTGTTCACTTTCTCTACTGATAATCTGCTTCTCAGTGAGGTAAACATTCAGCTTGTGTGGGCTGAGATCCTGCTTTCTAAATCTAATTATTAAGAATAATCTGAAATTCTCAAATTCGGAATGGGTTTAATGTTTTCCAGGGACCAAGATAGCTATGGTTTCTGTGAAGAGAACTCCAAAACCTACAGAGGTTTTGCTGTTTCATACTATATACAACACTCTGGGCTCTTTTGTCCCCTAACAAATGGGACAAAATGACCTCTTTATTTAAAACTTGCTGTTCAAAATCAGGATCAGTTTCTAATCTAGTTTGTAAAGTTAGAAATCTATTTATACAAAAATAACAGATTTACAGCTTAGGGTACTGAGGGCTAAATACGCTTAGTGCCAGCTGACATTGTTCAGGTTTGGCAGAAAGTTATGAAAACAGAACCTGCTGCTCAAATCTCCAAGAGTGATATAGAAAGATTTCCCAGGAAACACAACACAAATGCATTAAGGTCTATTGCATTGCCTTGATTTTTTAATATAAGAAAAAAGTTGTTTGCATTTTGCATCTGATTTTACAAAGACTCATCATTCCCTTAGTTAACCTGCTCCCAGGTGTGCAAGGGAATCATTATTTTACGGTGAGTATTGTGCTACTCTACCAACACAATTAGTTATGTTGGCCCATATTCTGCTTTGAATGCAAAAACATTCCCTATTACTGCCATGTGATAAAGTCATTTTGGGTAACAATTTGTCCAGAGAAGTCATCTGAATCTCTTATGAGATGGGCAGCAGTGCAAATCTTTCCCACCCGCATCTTCCCAAGTGCTGGCATAATTGATAAAGAACAAGCATTTCTATATGCACTACCACTTCCCAGTACACAAAGTTGTGTATTACTGAAATAATGCTTTAACCCTGTTAGATCTGATGATCTTCAAGAAAGGCGATGGTTTGGATTTCAGCAAGACAGGGGACATGCAGCCTGTGGTATTATTCAGGGCTTTGTAACAACAGAGCACAATGAAAAACAAGATCAGCATGCAAATGAGCTGCCTTTCCTTAAGACAGTATTTATGGAAATCAGGCTAAGCAATTTGCTGATTTTTCAGGTTTTTTCACTTTAGGTCAACTTGATGAACAAATGAAGTTTAGTCAAAAAAATGTCAAGAGAGCAAAATAGGAAAAATATTGCAGAGCCCACTTCCAAATCAGCAATCTCTTTCTGTTGAGTGAGATTTGGCAGCTTCAGATACTCTATTTTTCAACAAAAGAATCTGCTATAATCTTCCAATATATATATATATCCAATGAAGCTTTCAACTTAGTTAATAACCTAGGAGTTATTTTCCTTTTCATTAGAAGAAAGTACACTACTGCTTTAGATATGGCTCTTGAGCTGCAGTGAGTTCCAGGGTTTCACTATGGTAGCTCCATCACTCCCAGAGCCATCTCTGAATATGGAATTTCCCATCTGGTCTGGATGAGGAGAAGCTCTCTTGCAGTCTGTTCTGGTGTTAAGCCATTTGTCCAGATGATCCACCTACTGCCACATTCCCCTCCCAAGGAATCACTGTTAGGTAGACCTTAACCACATCTTTCACAATCAGGGAAAGTGTTGCACTGCCACCTGAGAGTGTCAGTGAGCACAAAGTATATGTAGTAGTGAAGACCAAAGGAGGAACTTTGTCCTTCAGCTTAGCATCTGGTCTTTGTACAAAAGGTTAAAAATATACTCAGCAACTCTTTGTGTATTATGCATGCTGACTCAGAGTCTGCTGACTGACAACTACAGTGAGGCTTCCTTCAGCTCTCTGCTGGGCACGACGGATGACAGCTGAGTGTCAAATTTAATATCCAAAAGATAGAGACAGGAATGGAATTGCCTCGATACCAGTCACTTCTTCACATCAGCAGCTTAGCAGTTCAGTTTCCATAAGAAACAATAAATCTGTAAGTTTGTGAAATGCACTTATGCATCTGTTATATTGAGGCTGAACACGTTAACTTTGGGAAGGTTGTGGATATTCCAAGATTCCCAGCTGCAATGGAAAAGTCACCTCATTTTTCACTAAATAAACAATGTCTATCAGCTAAGATGGCAACAATATATTTATTTGGATTCATGAAAAATAAAGACCATATGTCTATTCATTGTAAGATTAAAATATTGAAGCCTTACTTCATTAAATGAATGGCAAAATTACATATAGTTCCTAAACCAGGAATCCACAACAAGTCAAAGTTAAAACACTTGAACTGAAAGTGTGTGGTCAAGGCAGTCTCCTCCCATATGGAAAACACTAACGACCAGAAAAGACTAATGACCTTGTTCAAAGCCTGAAAACAGCATTCCAGAAAAAAATTACTTTTCTTACATAGGAAACTCCATATGGTTTTCAGTCAACTGTCATCAAAATATCCCTTCATTATTCCCACACACGTAAGAAAGAAAACACCAGTGGAAAAGAGATACAACATATTAAGATTACAGAAAATGTAACTTGCATGATTTCTCTTCAGAAGTGTTAAAGAAGAGCCCATAATTCTTGACAGATAAAATCAGACTTTCAAATTCTTATTTGTAATTTTATGTATAAAACAGGTTGTATTTTTTGCTTCCTTATGTCCCTGTAAATGCTATCAAAGTCATTAAAAAAACTTGCAGTGATGATACATGGTAAAAGCAAAAAGAAATTCAACAACCACCATTTTATATGCACAATGGTAATACGTAGCAGAATATGCTGAATGTGATCTGCATTCATTCAGGCCATTAAATCAGAATTATGGATTTAAGAGAAAACAAGGCTCATTAGGAAACAAGCTGGCTGGAGTATTTCTTTTGCAAGTTATTTTATGAATGATCTAATCACTATCTTAACAAAAAATAAAAGAAGGTATTAAATTCTTTCAAGAGCTCTAAGAAGTACCTGTTACACAGACAATGAATACAGAACACAAGAGTAACAAAAAAAAAAGAAAGCAAAGGCACCTCTTCACCAACCCCATAAGCTTATGTCTGCTGCATATAAAGTGATGCTGTTTCTTGGAAAAATGTAAGTTATTGATGCTTATTCTCTAAGGTGAACAAAGAAGTGGGAAGAACAGAATGAGGCTCACCTACAACAAAAAGTAGACTCTTTCAAGCATCAAATGGAATATCGTCATTCCATTATATGCGGGTAATAAAACCACTCGCTTTGAGCAGAAAGAGTGATTTATGATGAAGCTGGCTTCAGAAACGTTTAGGTAATGTGCCAGGATGGATGAAGGAACCAAAACATGAAATTACTATCAACATTTCCACAAAATTGCAACAACACACATTAATTAAAAAAAAAAAATACATCAAAATCGAGTTCAACTACTATTTGTGCTTTAGCTCTGTCAAGGATGAAAAATTAGGTACTTGAAACAGTTAAAGACCCAACTGTTCTTAACGCCCTTTCTCCATAGATGCAAAATATAAAGAAGTCTTGCCAGGAAACCTTTCAAGTATGTGATTTTTCCATTTTGTGTGTAATAAATGATATTTGAGTGGCTGCCAGCATCAAAAAGTTAAATTTATCCCAACAGTGTTTCCACACTGGTTGTGGCACAAGTAAACAAACTCGTTGTTCTCTTCATACCTATGGTAACGGCAGCTACCTTTTTAAGGGACCCTGGCAGAGACACCACTGCAACTGTGCTAACATGAGGAGGACGACGGGGACTGGAGACTTCATAAACATGCCTGTCCGCCTTCACAGAGCCAGGCTCTACCTACTCTCTCTGCACAAGCTGGGTGCGACAGCTGGGAGGAGGAGGAGATGGAGGAACAGAGCAGGCATCACCACACATCCAGCACTGCAGATCATCAGGACAGGATTAAATTAAATCCCCAGCCTTACAACAAAGCACTACTGATGTTTGATACACCACTGTCCTTAACTGCTCAGTCAGGGGAGAGTTTTGTTTATTTCAAAAAGGACCTACTGAATATATACTACACTTTGAGTGACAGGAACATCGCTATCAGTGAGATATCTTAGAAACTAATTCCGTCCATAATCCAATCTAAACTGGAGAGAAAGCAAACCCAGAGTAATTTAATCTGAATTTCGCAATGATAAAAAAGCAAGTGTGAGACACCTTGTGCTGGGCTGTCACATCCTCTTCCTACAGGTAGTCAGCACATCTCATCATAATGCCCTATTTTAGTAACTTACAACTTTCATAAAATTTCACGTGGTGGAAGAAACTGGGTTTTGTCTGTTTTTTATTTGGTGGTTCTTACAAAAACATTTCTGTGAATAAGACAAATGCTAAAAGCACCAAGAAAGTAGGATTTGGCAAACTTATTTTGACAACAGAGGGGCCTATTGCTGTAGAGACAGAATTCAAAATTAGCAACAAAAGGAAAAAAAGGAAAATTCCTGACAGATACTGCACTTTCCCAAAAAACAGTGTAAGCATGCAGCAATTTAGCTAAATTACAAGCTAATTAAAAAGCGTACTACATGCTAAAAGGAGACTGTTTATCTCCAAAGTAAAGAGTGCTCCCCTGTGAGGGATGCTCTGTGCTGAAGCAGCAGAACGGAGAACCCTTCAGCTTTCCCAGCCACTAAGTACTAAGCCACAGTACTAGGAGTCTCCTTCCATCATCAAATGATCTCATTATCCATATTGCCAAACTAGATTCAGCGTTTCTGATATGTGCTTTGGAGCTGCAGAAACTATAAAACACCTCAACAGGATGAAACTGATCCTTAGCAAGAAGAGAAGAGAATTTGAAAGCTTTTGTTGACCTTGAAGCTGTGGATCAGGAAAAGGCTGAGAAGAAAACTCAGGCAGAAGACTAGAGGTGACTTCAACAGATTTTTCTCCTCTTCCTCCAAGGAGGCAAGTTTTCTTCTCTGGCACAGCTAGAGCTTGTGAGCTCTCAAATAAGGTTACAAAGAGGGAATGATTCCACCAAGGAAAATCTTAGTGTTAATACATGTGAAAGACCAGCTGCTGCTGCTTTCTGTACTGGAAGATCTCTTCCTTATCATTTGGGAACAAACAGAACCATTTTCTTCACTGCAAAGGAGAAGGAAGACAGCAATTTTCTGTCAGAAAGACCTCCTGGCTCACGAGTCATGCTTGTTTACATACTCTTTAAAATCTGATTTACTCTGTACAAAAAGGTATATACTCTGCATTTCAGATTTCCTACCCTGTTTGTGTTGTAAAGCCTTTGGAATAACCCACCCAAACAGATAGTCCCCTCCTAAATATGCTCTTTAAAGATTTATTTCAAGGTTTTTTACTGACTTTTTTCTTTAAACTGATAAAGGGAAGGAGAAGGGAGGGAAGCCAAAAGCCCGTGGAAGGCTTTTATGAAATGTACTTCCACAAGCCCTGCTGTGCTGGCTCAGCAGCTGGCTCGTTTGAATTCCAGGTATGCACTACACAGGTGATTTTTTTGGAAATGCTGGCTTATCAGAAAAGCAATGCTGCTTTTGGACCATAATGCTGGTTTTACGGTCTCTTGAAGACCAGAAAACTAGCTCAGTTAACACACACAAATTCTTACTTAGTGCTGCAGTGTCCAATCTCACTGACACAGGCAAAGCTACAGCATTGCATCAGGATACTTAAGAGCCATTCAGCTGGAGAGGTTAGTTAAATAATTAACAGATAAAATCTATGTATCTTCCTATGGATCATTATAAATATAGAATAAAAATTGTGTTTAAGATGATGTTTCTTCAGTATGCTACAACTATTTCAACAAGCCAGCATATTTGGGATCACATCCATTTCTGATAAGGATCATCACCGCACCAGGACCTGATCATATGGTTTTCACAGAAAGCAATACATGTTTTCCCAGAGCAAAACCCCAATATGAAGCAGCAAAGCACACTGCACTTCTCAGATACTGGAAACCCTTAATCTCTGGCCTGGTGCCCAGGCACAACACATCGGAGGAGTAAGTGTGCCTTGCTATGACACCAGACCAGGACTCACCATTCCTTATGTGCAAGGAACAGCATACACATGGTACAATAGAAACTCATGACATGTGCATCTTAGGTAACAGAAATACATTTGCAGTGGAGAGGAAAGCTGTTGTATGAAGGCAGACAGAATATTATAGCTAAGCTAACTGAGCTGCTGAGCTCACTGTCTGGGGGAAAAAAAGAGAGTAGTAACATGAAAATTCTTTTTCTCACCTAGAAATCCTGGGGAGGTAACAGATACCTTTATACCTATACCTATATATTAAGCCTGGTGCTCAGCATCACAGAACAGCATGATACTAGAATCCCATCAGATCATCCAGAAGTTTGCCAACTCCTTATTTTGCCAACTAAAGTCTTGATCTTGTCATAATCTCAATGTTGAATAGATTTGTGCAGCCACATGGAGCCTAGTGTAGCAGTGGGCATTTTGTCAGGTTTTTTTAAGCAACCATTTGTTCAACCTGCAGTAAATGAAGGCAGCCAGTCATGCTGCCATTTGAAGAACATGCGGGTACAGGTGTTAAAATATTTCTGAAACAGTGAGGGCATTAATAATGAGCTCCTATTGTGTTGGGTATACATGGTGGATATAAGAGCACTCTGCCTGGATGTCTAAATATCCTGCTGATTCCTACACTGAACCTTATCAGAATTCCCAAATCACATCACTTTTAAAAATGTCTAACCTTATCACTAAAAATCCATTTCAAGTGATTCAGTTTCAAGTGTGCCTCCTACAGCAAACCACAACATGATGCTTTGTGTATTCATTTAAAACCAGCAGCATTTTGCTGCTAAAAAAGCAAGAGGTTTATTCTCCTATCCTTCTGAATCATAGCAACAGAACAAGCAAAGCAGAATGAAAAATGGAAGTCTAAATAGTATAGAAATACTGGGGTTTTTCCTAAAAATAGGGGAAATGCCAGTCTACTTCTGATGGAAAGACACTGTCTATCAAAGCAGCTGAGACATTTTAAGTGGGGCTGGGGCAGAATCCCAGGGAGATACTCATTCTCATCTAGACGATGGTAACATCAATGGAGAGGCTGCGTCTGAAGAGAACCCATATCCTCCACTGCAGTGTAGTGAGCTAGCACACCTCACTCCAGAGCGTTTTGGAAATTTCAAGTGAATTCTTCACTGGAGCATCTACCCATTTTCCGGACTCCTTCTTTACTCATTTCCTTGCAAGTCCAGTAGGAGGGATGGGTTCATTTTCCTGACACCATGTGGCACATGCCCAAATGCAGCAATCAGAAGTGGGCTTTGAAAGAGTGCAGAATGATGAGATGCTCACATTTTCTGAAATATTGGAAACTGTGCGATTTAACCATTCATTGCTCATTTAACAGCTGTGGCTTTAACAATCAGCTGGCAGGTAGCCTAAGGCTTTTCATTTTGCTTATTTAAATGAAGGTGAAAGCAGGTGTCACTCAACTGCAAGAGGCAGCTGCACTCCCAGCTTCAGCGAACCCATTTGTCTGCTTTGACATTATTGCACTCAGTAACTTTGCTCATGACTTCTGAGCTCCCAAAAACACCAGGCAGAAGGGATTATGGTGTAGTCATCTCCTGTCTCCATTTAAACTTGCTCTAAGCCATGTGCAGGGCAACTGCAGTGGCAGCCCTTGCTCTTTGTAGCCTCTCTTTGGGGCAAAAAGAGAACTACTTCCCTGGAGCTGCTGGAACCGTTCTTCTCTACTCAATGGTAAGGGAGCTGCGAGGATTGGACAGGATTTGGAGAACATCCTGCCTACTGCTCCAAAATGAATTGATGTGGTTTGCACTGAGACAATCAGCAATGAAGTATGAGTGAATGAAGGCAAATCCTCAAAAGATCTGTACTGCTTAAAACCTGCAAACAATATAAACCCACCAAACTAGAGGGGGAAATGGATAAATAAATAGGATATGCAAATACAGAAAAGAAAATTTGCACAGACACATGTCAAAGACTTTCAGTACACTAGCAGTCAATAAGGATAGAGAGAAGGAGAAAGACTGGAGTTACAGTTTCCTATTCTCCATCCCCAATACATTAAGGGCCACAGAAATGCATGGCCTAAAATATTGATGTCACAAAGGCTGAAAAATGATGGCCAATCAGGTATAAGGACAGTAAAATAACTACGTTAATTCTTTAACACTGCTATTACAAGGCAAATCCTAATATTTCAGCATTTTAAAGATGTCACTGAATTAGTAGGAAGGGAGATGTTGCACCAATGAAAGAAGGGCAGCTAACTATGCAACTTATCAGAGAGAAAAATCAACCTCTCAACAGTGTAGGCACAGCTGAACTCTTGGACTATGTGAGGAATGCAGATGAGCAGCATGATGTTATCATTAATTTAGTTAGAAGGCTGCAAAAGCAACAAAACCATGGAAGCATTAGCAAGAGTAAGGTCATACAAAACAAAAGTGGTAGGAAACTTCACTGTAAGTATGTTTTACTGAAAGTAAATGAAGCCCAAAGAAGAGATGGCTCTGGTAAGAAACAGATGTTTCACTACCCTTAGTTTTCAGCTACATTCACTTGTCTGATAAATTAGTTTTTTTATGGAATAGGGTACTGTGGGGATTTCCTGAAAAGCTCCATAAAACAAACAAAATAGGATTTGTCCTGGCTACAGTTATTACATTGCTTTGAACTGCTAAGCAGTTGATAAAATTATATGATGCAGTGAGATCAGCAGGATCAGCAGGATCTATTCCTCCCTATCCAAGACAGAGGAGCAATACTAGCACACTATAAAGAGACAGTCCAGCAGCACAGAAATGGTATTAACCAAATACCTCAGTCATCAGACCAAAGCAGACTACAACAAAATGCCCAGGATCTCCAACATACAAATTATTAAAGCTTCTTTTTAAATAATCAGGGCAAAGTCTCGTATGGATGCACACCAAGATGAGACATAAAGGATGATTAACAAAATCCTTGTCTGCATTCCCTCTGATTTTACTGAAGGGCCAGTTCAGCAATACAAAATTTTTTGCAACTTTTCTATCTCTATGAGAAAAGTGCAATTACCAGCTATTGTAAAACAATTACGTTCAGGATACACAGGGAAAAGAACACACAAATGTAATATGTTCTAAGATGAAAATTAGTTAGAATGTAAATAATTCCCTTTTAAGAAGAGAAGTGCAGAATATTTTAAAGTAACTTTAAAAAGAGTTGAGCAAGAGTTATTCTATAAACACAAGTCCCTTATAACACAGCAAAGTTTAATTAAATTGACAGTTTACAAGGTAAATTGATTTCTCACCCATCAAAAGATACAGAAATCCAACTGTAAACTCTTATTGCAGCAAGTAGGTGCCTAAAAATTTCCTTTGATTTATCTTCTGGATGTAATCATCATCAGGGCAATCACATTTATGTGAGAACATACCTACTGCACCATACTCTCTGTTAAGAATTTACCTTATGCTGTTCTGCTCCACCAACGACAGGTTTGGGAATTTACACCATGGCCATTTGGATCATGTTGTGTCCAAAAAAAGCACTGTGATGAATTCTCATTATGTTCTCACAAAATATATTATTAGCTCCCTCTGATATACTTAGAAACAGGCCACAATTGCCAGAAATACTGCTACACAGTGATATACCAAGAGAATACCAACTGCATTAAGATCCAATCACATAATTTTCCTACTCTCAGTTCATGTATAAGACCCTTTTTTTACACATCTTCTTATGAAGTAGAATATATTCCATTTTTGTAGTCTTTTTTCTTTCCTTTTCCTCCTTATTAATACTAACTTTGTCCAGTACTTTTCAAAGCAGTTTCAAACTAATGCAGGTTTTTTACCCTGTTTGTTACTTTTCTCTTATAGTAAAAAGACAGTAATAAAAAACTCAATTAGAATAATTAAAAAAATATCAGGAGAGATGGCTCCTTCTGATTTTCTTTTCTCTGTGCAAGTCGCATTAGTAATGGCAACACACAAACAGTGGCCACAGAAACTGTGCAACAGCATTTTTGATGCATATTAAAAACTCTGCTGAAATTACACACAATTTTCAACGTATGCCAAATAAAATGCCTGAATTATTTAACCACAGCCACTTAATGAACTAGAAACGCAGCAGTCCTAATCGAGTTGGATTAATGTTAGCCTTTGAAAACCAGAAACCTTTTGAAGCTTATCTGAAAATTTATATTTAGCTGATAGAAAGATATGAGGATCAGCAGCTTGTGTAAATGGCGGTGATATTTGAAGACAATCATATGGCAAGTGCATCTTGCTAAATTATGACCTAGCATAGGGCACTTATTCAGGAAACAGTAAAACAGGTATTAAAATCTATCTTTATTTCAAGTAGGCACATTGCAAATGGTACCTCTGGCAAAAAGGGGTTATTTCCCCCCAAATACCAAGATAGAAAAAGCTATTTAGTTTTACCAGTTCTTAGGAGGGCAGAAGAAATCAGATATTATTATCGAGGTAGTTTAAGAAACATGTGCAGACAGGAAGGCATACAAATCTTAGATTCTTATAACCTGTCTCTAAAATCATCATCTAAAACTGACTCACATTGATTTTTAGACATTCTGAACTTTAAGGATGTCTGAACTTCAGCTTAGATTATAAACAATTTTGGCAATCAAGACGCTCTTCACAAAATCCGCTTTTGGCATGTGATATGCAATTGAGGCACAAGTAAAAGAGGAAAGGGAAAAGAGAAGATTCAAACATATTAAACATAATTCCTTTATTTACAAAATGGAAAGAGAATGCAGTATGACTTTGATGTCTAATCATTTATTATCTTCTCTAGTAAATAAAGCCAGCATATCAGAGCAGGTTTACGAATGCGCCTGTGCTTTTATACAGCACAATATTATCTTACAGCGTAAGTTGTTGGATCACAGACCAGTGCTTTTGTTCAGCATGGCTTCAGCTCCATTTGTAATATGCACAAATTGCTTGCAACTGCATTTCTGTTCAGTGTCACCTGCATGCAAAAATGTTTGTAATTACAGCTCCGTAACACATGTGGACACATCCTGTACAGAGCTTTTACATGGGGAGAAAAAAATCTATTTCTATGGTGTATGGGGCCAAGAAGGAAGGTGCCAGCAAAGATATACACCAGCGTAAGTAAACAGAGCTGTACTGACTTACACCAGCTGAGCCTCAGCACGTTTTTTCCAACGTATTGCCTGTAACCACCCTCTCAAAGGCCAGAGGTGAGCCTGGAAAAGCAACAATGCTCCTTTACAATTATAGCCCATTTCTCATTCAGCAACTAGGATATGGCAGATACTAAAGAAACATTCTGATTCCAAAGAAAACCACAAAGCCATTGTTTTCCACTGAACCATGTCTTAATTTGTTTTCTTTTCCTGATAGCCAATTACTTTTCACATTTTGCACTACTAAGCTGATAGTAAGCCAAGCTCTTGCAATCCCAGCTGTGCTCAGGGTTTTGCTCAGAATTAGTTGGCTGAAGAGGAACACCTCGCAAGCAGAAGACAACACCTATGTGCGTCAGCTTGTTTGACTGGCTGGCCTGATATCCAGCCAGTCCTTCAAAGTCAAGGATGGGGTTACACATTCATTTATTATTTCTCCTCATCCTCTTCCCTCCTGCTACCAGATGGCAGTTCCCCTGGCAAGCGTCCATCATATATTGCTGAGTATTTTTATGACTTTAAACCTGGATGAATGGGAGGTTACACGTCCCCTCTTCTTAAAAAAAATGTTAACAGAGTGTAAGATATAACTTCAATAGTTTTTTAAGCCTCCTTTCCGGTCAAATACAGGCAATATTCCTCAAGAAAATTTCCTACACTCCTACAGCATTGCTATTTTTAAATGCTAGGCCTAGTTTGTTCGCCCAGTATCATATGGGTTGAACGATATAAGGCAAAGAACAACACAGACTATGGCTAAGCAGACATGGTGAGGACAGGAGTTCTTTATGAGAGGCAAATGCAATTTAACATCAAATGCCTTGTTCCCTGTCATAAGGGAAAAAGACTACACATGCAGTGATACAGAGGACAATGCAGTGCAGTCAGAGAGCTAAAACTGAGCTTAAACTCCTTAAAAAGAACTCTTTAAAAATCCAAAATCCTTTACAAAGCATGAATACATAGAAGATTCACTTTGGTTTTTAAAGATCATTTTAAAGGTTAATTCACCTCATACTCACCTACTTCAGAATTACTTTCATTTGAAGTTTGGCATAAGACATAAAGCCCAGAGAGGAACCTTGTAAAAGTGGTATCAGTGCAAACCTGCAGGCAACTCCAGCAAAATATTGAATAAGTGCTAACAACTTCAAAGAGAAGACCTACAGGTAGAGAAGCCTGCTATTTATTCAATTTATTTCAGTGGTGCTGAAGAGAAGTGAAATACTTTGTGTATTATTATAATTAAGCAAAGCAGAGGTAAATTCATTAGCAGGATATAATACCTGTACTTCTCTCATTCTACATCCATGCTGCATTATAGAAGACAGAACTCAGCAGTCAGGATTAGAGTTTCAAAAAAAAACCAAAAACAACCCAAACCCCCATTTTCCTCATTAAGTCATTGGTGGAAGGAAAATGTTGAGAGATGGGAGGGAAACACAACCTGTTTATTGAAAACTTCCCCGTCTAAGCAAGCACTATCTATTTTACAAAGATGAAGACTTTTTCTCCAACCAGATTCATCACCTGCAACATATAAGGTACCATAGATACATTGCCTGCAAAATTACAGCTCAGATCCAGCCTCACAAATACATCTATTCCATCAAAGATGAACAACATTTTAGAGCAAAAGTATGTACCAAGTGACAGAAAAACATGTATTGAATAATGAAACAGGAATAAAAGACCAATAAATTTGACTAAATATCTCATTACACAGATGAACTTCAAAATCCAATAGTTAAAAGTACTCATCCCCTGGGTTTATCATTGCTAGCTTCCCAAAAGATGTTTTAATACAACGTATCAGAAAGCATGGTTCCTTTGGGTCCATTGTAAGCTTAAACAAAAGTAAGGCCCATTAAAATGTATTATTTCAGTTTTTAGAGGATGTCAGTGACATAAAGCAAACCTTCAGATAAAGAACCATAGGGAGAAAGCTCTACAGCTTCACAAATGCGTGTTAACATTAGAGTCGCGGAGGAAACAGTACTAGACTGTATTATATGATAAAATAGACTTCAGGCATGTAGTCATACATATATGTACGTGTATATGTATATATTTATAAAAGAAAAAATATTGCTAGCCTTTTAAATCTTCAGTAACAGAAGTAACACTTTCATTTGCATTTAAAAGGAAAATGCCATTTTTCATAGCTATCTGAAACTGCAAACTCTTGAGAGTTTTTGCTGTACAGCTCCATTCAGGAAACTAGCATCTGTGGCGTCGCCCTTTGGCATACGAAGGTGCTGGGCCCAACAAATGGATGCTTTTCTCTTTTAATTACTTTTTAATACTGTGCATTATGGCACTCAGTAGAGCAATACCAGAGAGGAGTCCTCAGCTTTTTGCGCTATGCATGTCAGGAAAGCCAGAAGCTTCTGGCTGCAAGCTCCCACTCCTGCTGTGCCATGCTACCTGCAGTGTGATGCTCCTGCGGCACGCACATATCCCACAACTGTGTTTGCAGAGTGAATGCCTATTTACAGATAAAACAGCATTTAAATGCTGTTGTCCTGCCTGTGCAGAGATCTGCACAGTATCAGGAGAACTCTTTGTACTTTATTCTTGCAGTGAAATGTAATTTTCAGTGTAGTTGGCACCAAGACTAAAGTTCAGCCAACGCACAGATTATTCCCTTATCGGGAAGGCTTCAGAGCCCAGGAGGAAAATTCACTTTGATCTATAGTGGCTCTCAGAAACTTCACGTGAAGTGGATAAGACAGAAATTCCTTCCCACTTAAAAAATTCTCTCCAGAAGAAAAATGAAGCTAGTATAGGAAATTCAACTGTGATCTGGTCTGAATCTGTTAAAACAGCAAATATAAAAGCACATCTTTATATCAAAATCACAGCTATAACCAAGTTGGTACCTCCAGTGTGGCTCAGCATAAGGCATGCACAGGCATACTGCAGGCTTCTCAGTGTAATCAGCTTTAACATTCAACTAATTCATGCTGAGCATCACCAGATCCAAGGAGCTGTCAATTCTCCCAGTACAGGGCTATCAGAAGCCAAATGATATTTCTCAATTTTATGTAGTTTTATTTTGATTCAACAGATTGCCTCACATATTTTTCCTATTCCCATGGTTTTACTGTTTAATGTATACTCCATCGAAGCTTCATCCTGTCTCATGCATGTATCTACAAGACTAAATAAAATGCTGAGACTGCTGTATCAGATTATTGGTCCATAAGACCTAGCACCTTGCAACAAAACCTCAAGCTGCTTGTTTCAGTGAACGGCAAAACAGTGCTGGATCTTCTCATTTGTGCTGGAAATGATGATGGCGCATCACTAGTTTGATACTTCAAGACAAAAGACTTGTTAGCTCTTACAGACTGTAATTAAATAAAGACTTTTCTCTCTTATTTTCTATGATGCAGTTCTATTTGGAAAGTTACCTCAGTTCCAATAAGTAGGAAAAAAGTAGGAGTAAAGAGGTAATGGTAAACTTTTTAAACCAAAGCACCTCTGCATTAAGACATTTTATTCACTGTTAAACTCTGAAAAAGCAACCTACTTATACATGTGATTTTCATTTTCTTTGGTAAGTACAGGTTTTTTTAAAGAGATTATTCACAGTTTTAAGTATAGGCAGGAAAAAGAATTCCTATTGTCATATCCAAAGTGTGACCATAACAACATGCAGCTTGCTTATTCATCGACATCTCTAAGTGCTGGTCCAATTCTGAGCACAGATTCAGGTTCATAAACCTTTGCCATTTTGTTGAGGCCTATCGCAGTAATGGAACCTGAGAGTGATTATTATAAACAGCAGCTATAACAGAAATGGAGAATCAGTGTATATTACCATTTAAAAACCCACACATGTTTGAAACAATAGAAGTCAGGAAACACAAGCATAAAGAGAAAAGTTCTTAAACAAAACTAAAAGATCAATCTCTGTTCTTAATCTACTGTATACAAACACTTAAGTCATTATTAAACATAAATAAATATCAATTGTAATGAGGAAGAAACATATGTGGTGTGCTGGATTGCATCTACTCTTGCTATGAAGATATGTGAAGAATGCTAATGGCAGAGATATACAAAAGCATTTAGACAATCTCTCTTTGACCTCCACTGAAACAGCATACATAAAACATTGTTTAATTTAATTTACGTAATAATGTGAAATTATACAATAGGAAATCAAAGAGCCATTTAAGAATTTTAAACTGTTATTCACATTAAATTCAGTTCACGTTTTCTAACTATTCTTTCTTAGCATTTTTTGACTTTCCTAATGGAATGTAACTGATTCCCTAAAAGCCTCAAGCTACAACCTGGACTCATACGTGCTATGGATGTGTAACTATGACTAATAACAATGGCAACAAGAACAACACATACCTTTTGTTGCAAGTTGTGTATTTCAGAAGAGGACTACAGGACAAATGGATTAGTATGAAGGTGGACAGTATCTTATACCATTTTCAGAAGACTACCCTTTATTACAAGAAAAGCATCACTCTTGGATGTTGAAAATGTGAACTATGAGAACACTTTGTGGAAAAGTCTTTAATTGGTTGATCTGTTTCTTTCACAGCTGTGTAAGTGCTCACTGTGTGGCAGTTAATTGTATTAGTTATCTGGTGTAACAACCTGATTAATTTTGTACTTCAGCACTATTAACTACCATACCACATGATCCACTGGAGAATGAATGAATTCAATCCTTCTGTTCAAATACAAAACCAAACAAGAATAATCCTGTTTTATAACTTTTAAATAGATAAATTTAATTCTTAAGGATGCTTAGAGTACATTAGGAAGGCACTCACTGAAACTATTTAGCTAAGTGTAACTAGGCACTTTCATTAGCAGGCCTAATTAATCAGGATTTAAAAATTAACTCTGATTTACAATGGACCATGAAACTATCCAGTCCAAATTTTATCTTTTATTTGAAGGTTTGTAAAAGATCAAATTAAAGAAACAGTATCAGTTTGTTATTATCCCTTGTTATTTCAACACCATTCTCAATATTTGCAGCAGAAGTTTTAAAACACAATTGAAAAAACAGCAGGCCTCAAATCTCTTCCTAGGGTGTATTTCTTTTGGCATTTTAACACACAAATAATTGCAAGGATAAGTAAGAGAAAAGAAAATGGGAATATACAAAAGGTTTACAAAAGGCATACAAAAATAGGTATATATGATATACCTATCATTTCCACTTTTTGCACTGTATCATATGATCTCTTATGATACAGTGCAAAAAGGCCCCAGTAAAGGAAGTGCCGATTTCTGCTGTTAGAACTCTACTAAATTTCCATGGCAAAAACACTAACTAAAATTTTACCACAGTAAATGAACTGAAGTCCCAAAGAGGAATTTATTGTTTTAAAAATGTCATGTTCTATAAATAAGGAGGAAATTTCATCCCAATAAATGAGAAGAATTTAAGAAAACAAAACCCTAAAACTGGCCCAGGATTTGCTAGCTTAAAATACACGAGCTGGCAAGCAATTGAAGCAATTAGACACATCGCAGGAACTGCTCAGAATTGCTGCTCCTTGTGTATGCTGCAGCACAGCTATTTTTCCACAGCACAGAATTTTCATGGTACTAGCCAAGCAGGCAGAACAGCAAAGTATTTTACAGAAAATAAAGTACTTTTATATCACAATTAAATAAGGTCTTGGTTTAGAGAGGTACTTTTTTCTGAGTCATTCCTAAAAGAAGTTGCTAAATTCCCTGGTGTCCCAACAAGAGATAAAATACAAGCAAGTCTGAGTAAAATGAAGAATGTAATTTTTATAAGCACATTATGAAAGATGGTTTTTTTCCCTCCCCATAGGCCAAAAAAAAATCCCCAAAACCCCTCTGCATTTGAAATCAATGGCTCCTAACAAAATAACTTTTAAAAGCAAGGGTATGTTCATCCTTCCCTTCTAAATGTGTGGTCAGAAGCGAACCAGAGATTGCCAGGTTGAAGAAAAAAGCTGCTTTCCCTGATGGCCACCCCACAGTACCAGAAGCCACTTTGGCTAGTATCTGGGTGAGCAGTGGTTTCTCTGAATAAACCTGCTCCACTACAGCACAGTTCTCAAGGAGGCACTGGAGGAAACAAAACCTTTTACTGGGGAGTCAAGTTGTTCCTGAGGTTTTGAAAGTGAACTGTCAAACCCAGAGCACAACGGGAGAAAGAGCAAGTTAAAAACAAACACACAAAGAAATATGTAAATGATGGTTTACGCTTGTTATAAATTACCTCTTTCACTCCCAATGTGGATGTGTCTTCAGTGCCTATGAGCTACCCATACACATTATGAAGGGCCCAACTAGGCAACAGAAATACTAGTCAAGGACTCCTGTTGCACTTGTGTAGCAGCATAATTTATGAATTCCGATTCTGTTTCCCACTTCATTTCCCATCTTACTTTTTCATGTCTATCTCACAAAAAATACTTGCCATTGCCATCATAATACTAGCATAATATTAATAGAGCACGAGCCAGAATAGCTGGTTTTGATGATCACTTGCAAATTGAGGATGACAAACTGGCCAGATTTCCATTGCCTTACTTTTGGAAAGCTTTTTCCACAACTGTATAAAAACCTTTCTGTAGATTATTTGAAAAAATTAGGATCTGAACTTATTACACAGTCTTCAAAACTACATCTAGTAACCTTCATCTAGCTTATGGACTAGACTTCTGACCCTTGGCTCTGTCAGTGGTTTAATTCCTGACACAAAGAAATATGTGAACATTTATAAATCAATCCTTTGTTATCTTGGGCACATTACTTCAGCAATAAAGTACTCACCAGAAATATCCTTTCAAGTTGATCTTGAATGTCTTTCATTCCTGGAAAAGCAGCGACCCCTTGAATCATTTCTACAAAGATACAACCCACTCCCCTACAGAGGAAAAAGGAAAAAGAAAGTATGCAATGTTAGAAAGATTTGTTATAGATTAAATGGACAGCAACAATGGTTCTGTCTCCATTACCAAGATTTAAATAATACATATTTACTTATTTTTTAAAATCAGTGCCAGGCTGAAGGACAAGCATGCCCATTTACTAAAACCAATGTATATGTACGAATGCTTCTCATGTGTTTGAAGGCAAGTGTAGAGGTAGCAGGAATATGGCTGGTAGCTGTTGAGACCTATAAAGGCACAGTAGCTGGTCTCTGTTTGTATGAGTGCTTCCCAAGCAACAGGATGTGGGAATGGCAGTGAGAGAGCATCCTTGGAAGAATGCTGAATGGGAACAGAACTACGGCACAGAGGCAAACTTCAAGGGCTTGGCACAGAAGAAAGATCTGGAAAAAGATGAGTACAAAGGAAAAAGGCATGTGGCTGCTCACAGCCACTGAACTGAGCTACTGCCCAAATGCAGGTGACTTCACGGATGGGCTTTCTTGGGCTTTCTTCTTCCCTCTTCTAGCATAAAAGAAGGAAACTCAAAGCCCATAGCTCTGGGGGATGCTGACCCCATTCCCCAGAAGCTCTGGCTGAGAGGTGCTGCAATGAGCTGAGCAGCCACAGACTCCCGCCTCTTCCTGCTGTAACAGGCACCCCACTACTGCTCCTGTTCGTGGTGTCTCTCAAAAGGTACTTCACATGAGTCCCCCTCATCCCACTCAGTTAAGCAGAAGTACTGGGAAATCAGAGAGAAAAAATATCTGAGACATACTAACTACAGCACAAAGGATGGGTTCTCAAAAGTAGAGGAAAGCTTCTGTGACTCTAATTCAAATTTCAGATAACCTGTGGACTTTCTTCATCTGAAAAGTGAAACAAATCACAAACTTGCTCCTGCATTCTTTCTGGTTGAAGAAAGCTCAGGAGTTGTTTGTTCCCTTAGCAAAAATAATTTTAAGAGAAAATACCCCCCTTGGCTACCAATTTAAATATCTATTTTAAGTTGTTCAATTACATTTTGCTACATACATTTTTCTACAACTTCTGCATGCAAATACCCACATGCTGCATGTCTCTGTATGAAACCAAACAAAAACCCCTTCACCCAAAACAAATACTGATTCAATAACCCCAAATATATAACAAATTGAACCAAGAATTTGGAAAATTAACTATGGTACCACCTTTCCCTGAAACTGGGAGTTGTGTTTCTGTACAGAAAATCCCAGCAATAACCTCTAATTTAACTTTGTTTCAAGAAAGAAATTATTTGGAATGTAGTAATTACATACCTTTTCATTGCTTATGCATCCTGATGATGCATTCAGAAAGTAGCATTTAATTTTACAGATATGAGTGCATATATTGGTGAGGAACCGATTCTAGAATAAAACAACTTAATGAAAATTGATTGCATATTTTCACCAAGGCCAGAGCTGAGTATTTATAGATACTACTTAACTACAATTATCAGCAGGCAACACATGCTTTACTCATTTCTGAAGGCTTTGACCACTACTGAATAGAATCACAGAATCATAGAATGGTTAGGGTTGGAAAGGACCTTAAGATCATCCAGTTCCAACCCCCCCAGCCATGGGCAGGGACACCTCACTCTAGACCATGTCGCCCAAGGCCCTATGCAACCTGGCGTTGAACACTGCCAGGGACGGAGCATTCACAGCTTTCCTGGGCAACCCATTCCAGTGCCTCACCACCCTTACAGTAAAGAACTTCTTCCTTATATCTAACCTAAACTTCCCCTG
>JANHGB010051599.1:0-14641 GCA_026283785.1 Coracopsis vasa
TAAATAGTCCTGTTTGGCAGCTCCTGTTTGTCACCTCCTTCTGAGAGATTATTTTCAGCTGCTGGATGCAATCACCAGCACACATTAGGTACAGGAGAAGGGTAGCAGGCAGCCTTGAAACACTCTCTATGTGCTTGCTTGTTTGCTCTGCTCTGCACTATTCTCCCACTTGGAAAGAAACAGAGCAAGGCCACAGTCCAAGCACAACTATGCAGACCTCTCCAGCCTCGCTCACATGTGGTGAGCTTCGCCATGCTCATCCCACCATAGGTATATCTGTACACACACACCCAGTGGCCTTTCTCTTTGGCACACAAAGTCCTCCCAAAGCCTCTCCCCACTCAGTGGTTTGTGCTCTTCTGCACAAACAGTGGTCAAAACTGACAAACAGCTGTTCTGTCCCAAGAAAACATGTACAGAGTTCATCAGAACTATTCATTGACTATTTTTTATTTCCCCTTACTCATCTCTCCCTTCTACCTCCTTCACTTCTGCCATCTCTTACACTGCCCAGAGCCACCTTTTACCCAGGGCTTTCTTCATTTACCAGTTCTGCAGGGAGAACAAGTTTGTAGGGGGTAAAAAAAGGCTCCAAAGGAGGGTCACAGCCCAGAAGATAGAAATGGGTTTGGGGCAGGAGAAACGACTGGCCACTTGTCCAAAGCACAAAGGAAATGGGACAATCAGGCTGAAACCAAATGGAGAGGAGCAGTCAAGCAGGAAAAAGCAGAGGAAACAGGATGAATTACCTACAGACTTCACCAGGCTCCTTTCCCTGTAGATGGGATCCACCTTGCTCAGCAGCTGTAGGAGCTCATGTACCTTGTTACTAACAAAGTCATCCATGTAAACCACAAGCCTAAAGATGTAGCATATGGCCAGTCCTATGAGGTCAGAGACTACCCAGTAAACCATGATTTAATGCAGATATTAGCTAGTCATATACACTAACCTGGAGGTATTAAATGCTGCCACTTTCAGAAGGTCCTGATGACGCATAGTAAGCTACTAGAGCCCATACTGTGCAATTTGTTTTCAAGTCTTGAACTATTAACTCCACATTTTCTACCTTAAGCATTAATAAACCCTGGTTTTGCTTTACTGTTAAACCTGACAGATATACAGAAGCTGCTGTTCTAGATTGAAGCCAAAAGCAAAGTACACACCTCTACAATACAGCAGATGAAAGGAAAGAGGGAGCTGAAAGAACTTTCACCCTGATTATAAGGGGGAACAAGCAGCTAGATCCTGCTAGTCTGCAAAAGGTTAATGCAAGTGGTAGCCAGCAGCTGCTGTTTTGGGAAAGCCTTTACTTCAGCAAGCACAAAGAGTCCCTCTTATAAGCAAAGGTAGCAGAGAGAGACCTCATGGAGCTTCAGGCCAGGCTCCAAGGAAAGAGTAAGTGGAACATGTGTGATCCTCAAGACAACATCACTGAACTGAAGCCCTCATTTACAAGTAGGCCATGAGACATGGGGACTGGGTTAGAGACCCTCATGTGAGCAAAGGAGGTTGTCCCTCAAACATTTTTCAGGACTGCTCTTGCACAGCAGCACATGGGTTGGAGTGGTAACCACCCTTAGTAACACTTCTCTACTGCTCAGGAGCAGCTTGCTATGGCAATAAGTCATCCAGAAGAGCTTTCCAGGCTCACTTCTGACACAAGCAAGCCAGCTTTTCAGGAAAGAGGACCTGCTAAGGACAGCACATGGCAGGGGTTGTGAACTGTGTTATTAACAATTCTAACCCAGCTGGAAGGGAAGTTTGAATATAGAAGCTGACAGCCCATCAATCTCTGTCTCTGGGTCTCACCTCCTTCCTCATGGAAGGCCTTTTACAAAACTAATGCTCGTCATTCCCAAACCAGACTACTGACAGCTGCAGCAACTTTGCAGTGTCAGAAGCAGGTGACAGAGGCTTTAACCAGAGCAGGAGTACAGGGGTCTGAAGCGGGGCACCCTGGCAGAGACATAGCCCAAACAGCCAATTTCAGGTGTGCCAGCCCCAAATCCACTCAGCCTTGCTCAGTTTGCTGGCTATGCATTCCTGCCTATGGTGCCTGAAACACTGGGCTCTCTTCCTGACCTTACTGCTGTCACCTTTGCTTTGTGTGGCTTCTCATCTTCCCGGTCTACTGCCGCATTCAGGATCTGTGGTTTCTCTTCCGAGAGCTCATCATCAGTCTGGAGAGAAGACAACCTCAACATAGCACCTGATTGATTCCTGGTTCACCTCTAACACTGGACCAGGAACACTGTCCCTAGAGGCCACATCAAATATTAGCCATTCCCGGCCTAACCCCTTCCTGCGCATGGTCACAGGTTGCACAAAGCAGTGGTTAAGTTGAGCTTTCTCCAGGAACAAACATCCATGAATACCTTCCTGAGCCTGAGAACTCTGCTCTTGAACTCCATCAATCTCAAAAGCCTTTCCATTTCCCTTCTGTTGTTGTTCTCCAAGTAAAACAGTTGCCAAGTAGGAAGGTCCACAGGGCTCATCTGCAGGAAGATATCTTTTCCCACCTCTTCTCTTTTATGTCTTGATCAGCTTCAGGCCATGGACTCTGTCTGCAGAGATGGGGCAGCTGAACTTCACCAGACTCACTCTTTCAACTCCATTTTCCCCTGCCTCCCAAAGACACTCAGCCTTTTACCTGAGGCTTCCCTATTGCCACACCACATCTGTTAAGAGAACATCTCATCACACCCAGTTCATTGTCATGTTACAGCCTTCCCACTTGTGTTTCAGCCCACTGCCACCATCAGGGAAGAACTGCTGCCTTCCCATAGCAGAGCCCACTCTGTTCCCTGCAGCACCTCTGACCCATCTCCCTTGGAAGGGCAGCTGCACAGGCAGCTGACAGCCACGTAACACAGCTTGGCTTGGATGAGCTGAGCCACCATGCACATGAAAAATAAAGCCTGGCGGACAGAACAGCCAGGTTCTCCCCACCAGCACACAAAACTTAGGGTCTCAGCAGGGAAAGCCAAACATCCCATACACATGCAAGTCCAAATGCCTGCATTTGGCATTGCCCACCATCCACACCGAGATGTGCTAATAAGCAAGCACCTGGAAACCCAAGATGGACTCATGCATCTTGCACCACAGCTATGGCCACAAGAAGTGGCAAGTGCAGAGCAGATGCCCAAAGCCCTATGCACAGAAGACAAAATGTAGTGTCCTGAAGAACAAACCCCCCCCAGACAGACTCTTTGAAAGCAAGGTGAAGGTTTCAGCTGGAGCCTTACTACTCACAGGCACATACACAGAGAGGGAACAATTAAGGCAATACCCCACACGTTACCATCCACAAACTCATGCATATAAATTGTGCAAAGTTTCAGTCATTAAGTATCAGCCTCTGGTTTCTTGATCTGTGTTGCATTTAGAGCAGCTCCAGTCCACTCTCAGCCATGGCATGTAGCTCCCTTACTTGAGCAGTACATTGTGAACTCTCCATTCATTGATGGCAGAAATATGGATGAAGGCAGCACATGAGCACTTACTTGCCCCAGATTATATCAGTTAGCACCCCTTCAGCATAAGGCTGTGGGACCCAACCCCTTCATCCCAAGACAATCCCAACACGTTTCCCAAACACATTGGAAATTCAGACACACCAGCCCTGGGGTGGGATGGGGGGAAATTCCACCTCCTGAGAACATTTGGTGCCTCAACCACAGATAGTCCCCATTCTTTATACCCTGGACTTCCTCCTCCGATTTGACAACCTTTGCCCCTACTCCAGCTTTGCTTCTGCCCTCACACCTGCTCAGCAGTCTTTGAGAAAATTATGTTAGAGCATCTTTTCCTATTCCAGAAACCAGTCAGCAAGGTCACTGTGCAAGGGACATAGATGTCAGAACCCAACATGCCCTTAAGTGTGCCTGTGGGCTTGATCCTCACCTCACATATTTGGTTACAAGGTGGCACCAAGCAAAACCACAGCTAAGACCCTGGCTAAGAGAGCCTGAACACGACCAGGAGAGGACAAAAGGAGAAGACTGAACACTGCTCATGCCACCGAGGCCAACAGGATAAAGTGGTACCAGGAGCCCTGTACTGCTGCATAGGATTTCTGTTTTGCACAGGTTGGAGGATGCCCATGCAGCAGTCAGAGAGGAACTGGGGATAAAGGGACAGACAACAAGGCCACCCTCCCATTCAGCCACTAGCCAGAACTCAGGGAACTGCTGCTCAAGATGCTGCTCCATCTGTTCCCTCCTGCCTGGTCCTTCCAGCTCACGTAGCTTCCCACGGACACTCAAGAGCACATGCTGCTGAGCTTCATGGTCAGCCTGGCACGGATGCTGCAACTCTTCTCCCAGCTGCACCCAGAGCACAGCAGCTGGAAGCATAAGGGCTGCAAGGTCTGGAGGCTGCAATAACACAAGTTCAAGCGCCTGTCAGAAAGTAAGCACAGCTCTGCACTGAGCATGGAGCACAAGGACAGGACACAGTCCCATCACCAAGCATGCTCCACACATCCCATTTCAAAGGCCAGCACCCAACTGCCATGGCCATGCCCCTTGCTCCTCTTGCTGCAGACGACACCAGGCCTGACTTATCAAGTAGATTTCTCCCTAGTGCTGAGCAGAAGCAGCCATGGTGGGGAAGAAACATTAGGAGCATCAGAAAGAGGTTGTGTGGGGAGTGAGCAGCGTGCGTGTAAACGAGCCTGTAACGAGTTTGTAATATGCATGTGCGGTGCGGCCTGCGCAGCGTCATCACAATGGCATAGGCACTTTCCTGCCTCATTGCCTCCCAAATGGATTTTAAATATCATTCCGAGGACACAATTATTTAAAACGCTGAACTAAACACTCGCTAATGGGAAAACGGCGTGTGGCCTGCAGCAGCCATTCCTCATGGGGCCACTCTGCCCGTGTCATCCCATTCTCCAGTCCCACACCCTGCATGGGGCCACATGGAAACAACCTCCTCCCGCTTGGAGACCACGCAGGGTACCACTAGGTAACTGTCCTGAGCCCAGCCCAATACACATTGCTTATGTGAGAACACGCTTCTTGTCCTCAGGCCCCAGAGAAGCGCTCTGCCTTGTTCCAAGCTTCTCAGCACTGGGGGCACAGCAAGGCAGTCACTGGGGCTCTAACAATTGCTGGCTGCAGCTCCGTATCAGAAAGCACCTTACCAGACAGCAGGTCTCTCAGTGCTGTCCCCCCCCGCCATGTTTGCAGCAGGTAATACAGGGCTATAAAAGGAGAGGACATTAGAAGAAGGATGCCTTCTGACTCCCATTGTTACACGGCCCTGGAAATTATGGATATCAAATAAGACTTTTTCACATAATTAACTTCTGAATACATCCCCACCCCCACTGCACAATCCCAAGCAGGGAAGATGAAGCAGCATTACTGTTGGCTGCATCCGAGACTCCAGAGTGAAAAAAATATGGAGAAAGAGAGAGGAAAAATAAAAGAACCCCAAACCCCACAAACAAACCCCAGTGAAACAAAATATTTGCAACAATCCTTGCTCTGAGAACTTAGGTGGAGACACAGCTCCAAGGATGCCACAGACCCTCAGTCCCACTACAGTACCGGCAGCATGAGGGATAACAGAGCCTCAAACAGCAATGTGTGTGTTCACAGGGGAGCATCTCTCTGACCTTTGATCATCACTCACCTCCCATTCTCCAGGCAGGGATTCTGGGCCACCATGAGTTACAGACTCAGAGCTACCATTACTCAGTGACAAGAGCCTACCTCAGACCAAACCAGAAAAGGGAAGGGACATAGAGCAGCCCTGTCCCCACACACCAGCAGCTGAACACAGAGAGGATGAAAGCCCCTTGCTGGAACCCTGGCTGCACTTCAGAGGTTCATATTTTAACAGCTTTGGCATCACCGGAGCTATCCATCACCAGCTCATTTTCCTCTCCCTCATTTCTGCCTATGCTATTTGGAACAGTGTCTAATGATGCACCAGAGCAGCCACCTGGCAGCACTGCTGCCAAGGGATGCAACAACATGGGAAGAGAAATGCACGCAGGTCTGCACACTGGTGCCAGCCTCCATCGTCCAAAAAGCTCCTGCCCTTCAAACCTGCCCTACTCATCATAGGCCTCAGAGACGCTTTGCCTCTTGGTCCCCACCCTATGAGAGAAAAGAGCACATAACTCTTACCTCATTGTTCACTAACAAAAATTAAAACAGAAAACACAGGCATTACTGATATTTTTATGAACACTTTGATTCAGTTCATCACACCATCATGTTCTTTCGAGGGGGTTGAAGTATGGATCAAGGCAAAAAAAACCCCAACAACAGAGGTTACTTTTAGCCCATGGACATGTATAAATTGGTAAGAACAAATCAGATTAATGTAGACGTGGGGTCAGGGACACACAACATGACAGCGCTGCAGTGTTGCAGCATTAAGGACTCATTGGGAGACTTGCAAGGACACAGCAGACCTGGAAAAAGACAAACTCACACAGACCAAGGCAGCCCCAAAACACTTTAAAAGAGTGCCTGCATGGGCTCTTAGTTAAGGTTTGCTTTTTACCATAACCTGAGTGTTTCTGGGTCATTTTGCAGTGACCAATTTGTTGTGAATCCCTGATGGTTGGCAGCGTCTACCCCTCCTCCCAGAGCAACTTCATTCAGAACTCACCTGATTCATGAAGGCATCATGGCACAAACAGGGCCACAAGTCCAGTCTGGAAGAAGCTGAGCTGTGGAGCAGTGCTCAAAACACCTAATCTGTGCTAAGCATGCAGAGGGATCCCTCAGGAAAGAAAACTGCTCACGACATCCTGTATCACGGCAGCTCTATGGGTATGTGCTGTGGGGAAACAACCAGCACGACCCCTGCACAGTGAAAGATGAACCCAGCCTCATATGGGAAACGCAAAAAAAGGCAATATGGGCAGGTTCAGGGCAGAACTCACCATTCCAAGAGCAACCATCTCCTTCTGCCTCCCAAGCTATGTGCATCTGCGCAGCAGGCTGCGCTTCCAGATCTGTGAGGAAATGCAGGGATGTAGTAAGAGGAATACTAGGCCAGTCATCAACTCTATTTTTCCAGCATTTAGGGGAGGAAAATAAAAATGAGGTGGGTGGACATGAAGCAGGATGCACAAATTACAGTACTGGAGAATCGAGCACCTGCACCACTAAAGCCTTACTCCTTTGAGCTCGTCCAGTGCTAGATACAATACCAGATACTTCCAGGAGACAGCCACTCATTTCACCATAAATCAGCACCTTATCCACACAGATATCGGCCAATTACCTGCTAAGAGAGCCAGGGTACCACGTAGGGAAGTTGCGTGTTCCGCAGGCAGCCCGCTTCGAGCTGGATTGCACCAGGATCCTGCGTGTGCAGCAGAAATATGCTGGGCATCAGGTAGTCAGAGAGAACCACCTCTAGGGCAGAAGCAGAACTGCAGTTCCAAGCTGTAACATGACCAGTCTCCGTCCCGCAAAAAGCGTAAGTGCACATCCTACAGCCAGGAAAACGTGAGCGCTGCTGGAAAGGGGAAGAAAACTCAGACAGTGTGGCCTAGGATGCAACAGAATAGACTGGGCAAGGAGATGGACTGCTCACCTTCTGGATGCAAACAGCAGCCTGCTCACAGTCCCATTCCTGGACTTTCCCAGGTCTGATGCCACATCCAGATGAGTCTCCACCATGAACCTGGCTCACAGGCAGCCTTGACACAGCCACTCTGCCACCTGCACCAGCTGCACAGCCTCTTCCCACAGCACAACTGCCCACAAGGGCTAAAGGAAATAGAAATACAGCCCTGCTGGGCAAGGTGCTGCTCCCACCACTGCTCAGGACCAGTTCTGACTTGCAGGCAGGGCACTATGAAGAAAAGAGCACTCTTCTGTGCTGTTCTACAACCAGAACGAATGGAGTATCAGTACAAGCTCTTTCCTCCCTCCTCTATCTAGCACCATACCACAGCAGCATGGCTGAGACTGAAGGTGATATGCTCAGTCCCAGCTCTGCTGCCTCCTGTACTCTCTCTAGGAGCAGCACGTGCATCTCATCTGACCCATGCTACTGAGCTAAACTCACCCCAATTAGACAGAAACAAGCATTTGTCACAGTTCCATAGATCATGAAACTCAGCATCACCTCACAAGCCTTGTGAAGTCCACCACTACCCCACATACTGTCACCAATCACAACTCTGGTTCCTCCTGACACTCCAACCCCAATATTTGCCTCCACTGGAAGACCTTAGAACTAGGCATCCACTCCCAACCTGAAACTGGCAAAGCACCTCCAAAGTACCTTCACCACATCTCCACCAAGAACATAGTGCACATCTTTATGCCACCACAGATGCCAAGGTGAAACCTTCATGCAGGAAGCCAGGGATGGCCCTGCACACCCTGAGAATGTGCTGCACTCATGGGACAGTTGGGCTGTCCACTTACAGCACAGGAGATCATGCCCTCCACCATCACTCTGGACACAGCACTCACTCAGCCTTATGGACTGTACAGGCTCCATATGGACAGACAGAATCTGCTAATGCTCCCTTCAGGGCCCTGGCTCATTTAAGTAGGGAGCACCTGGAAGCTCCCAGCCAGCCTGAGGAAAATCAGGCAGGACCAGTCATCAATGTGATGGTTCAAGGCAAAACACAAGATGCTCAATCCTAGTCCAGTTTATAGCCCTGCAGGACAAAGCTCTCTCTTCAAAGCCACTGGAAGCAAGAACAGATGATGGCCATAAGTCCTAGGAAGAAAATACCCTTTGTTTCTTCTGTCAGTCCAGCTCCTTTTGCACTGTTTCTTCCTCTCCTACCTAAAAGGGAGAAATTTTTCACCAGGAGGTAAAAAACCCAAACAAAAAACCAAAGAAAAGCCTTCAGAACCCATCAGAAAAACCAAAACACCTTTGAAAGCAACTTATAAACAGAAGAAAAAACCTCTACCCACTGCTAACTGCATCCCCCTGACACACAGAGGGATTTAGTCTCTGCTCTGACTGTTACAAACTGAATAACCAGCATGCTGATAACCTGGTCTGGTGCAAAGAGGCCCAGCACAGGAAGGAAGCACTTGAGGAAGAGCAGCAGGAAGCTCAAAGACAACATAAGCCTTTAGCAATCAGAAACCTGAGAACTGAAATAAGGAGATTGGAGAACTGTGGAAGAACCCATCCTGCTTTCCATAATAACCCTAGCTTTCCACAAGTATTCCCTGTAATCTTTGTTCTTTATTGTCTTTTGCTGTTTTCAAACAGCAGCTGTTCATCCAGTACTACCAAACAATCCAGATGTCCACAGTTCAAACTGCCTTATAGTTTGTAATGCAAAGATTAAAGACATGATCCGTGTTTTTATGCATTTATTCGCAAACAGCCAACAGAAGGTTTTGCTTTTTTAGTTGCATTAAGTTTGGATACCAACTCCTACAGGACTCCACAAGACAGAAAGTCTCCATTTATGATCTCCGTTAACAACTTGCTGAGAAATGGATAGCTCAGAGAAATCAACCTGCTTTTGGGTGCTCCACAGTTGACATATGGAGCTAACTAAATTAAAACTTAAGTGAATCTTTCTAAAAGTCATAAATGGCAAGTCTGTGATGTTATCGATCAAGTCCATGATTTGGTAAAATAAAATACATTGTACATAAACCGCTTCAGTGCCTTATGCTCTAACCCCTTAATTTATTATCAAGCAAGGCTTAGAAAAGGGTTTCCTTTATTTTACCTGAAATTAATCATAGACTCACTGGCCCACACTTAATAATGCTATCCTCCTTTCCCAGAGGGAAACACATTCCCTCTCTGATCCTTTCCTGCTACTCCAGGTTTGGTTTTGGCTTTTTTTGGGTTTTCTTTTTGTGTGTGTGAGGGGTGGGTGGGTGTTGTTTAGTTATTTATTTGTAAATAAATGCCAGCAGGCCAGAGAACTCCAGCCCACTTCTTCAAAACCCAGGTAAAAGTTATGGATGCACCGACTTTAAAGCAGTTGTCCCATCTAGCTCCTATTTAACACCTTTTTCTTACCCACAAATGAGCAAGGTAATGTCTTTTTTGGTTTAATAATACTTTTTTAATCAAACAGAAAAAACTTTATTAGAAACATATGGTATTGCTGTACTTACTGCATACTTCTTCATGCCAGGATTTTTGTTGTTATTGATGCATAGAAGTTTGTATTAATTTCTCTACTACCTACAGATACTTTTAACCTCCATAAAGGAGGCATAAAGCCTACAGCCAACAGGTATTTTCCACTTATCTATGCTACATCTTTGTTACACCACCCTCCAACACCACAGTTGCAGCTTTCTCTGAGCCAGGTTTGGGTTTCAGTTCAACTTTGAGCTTCCTCCATCACCAGGTTCCAACTCTATAAACATCTGAAAAGGTTTTAGAAAACTTACTTTATTTTGCCCCCACCTTCTTGAAAACAATTTGACAGAAAACTTTACTAACAGCTTTCCTCCTTTGAAGTGTGACATTATTGACAAGAGTTCTCCATCTGCTCACCATGCTTATGATGAGGACAAGACCTAGTAGCAGCTGACGTCAAAAGCTGGTGGCTAGACCACCTTTATTGATTGTAAAGGGGCGAGACTACAGGTAACTCGGTTGAGCTGCAAGAGGCTGTAATGGGAAAACGCAGAACATTCAGATGCCACAGCAACTTCACCAGCATGTATCAAGCTTCCAACAAGCGCTCCCCACACTGTAACTTGTGTAGAGAGGCGCATGTGAAAGGTAATTTAGCCTGTGATAAACTAGGACAGGTTTGTGCTCAATCCTCTTTCTGGATCGCTAGTTAAACCAATCCCACGCTCCTTTAGGTGGGTTAAGTTCCAGGCTGAAAGTCCTTGCAGTGGCCAGCAACACATCAAGAGAACTCTTCACCTTTTCTAACACTTGCATCCTTCCTACTCCTAAATTTGGATTAACATTCTGCTCACTCCCCCCTTAGAAAACACCTAACCATCACCTGAAGAGCTTGCAGCTGAGTGTCTCACCAGCAGGAGCTCCCAGCACTTCTCGCTCCTTACCCAGGCTGGACTACTACAGATACCACCGCAAATAGAGTCATGCCTCCTGTTCTTCTCCCATTGCCTACAGCACCAGCCAGGACCCCCAAACACTGCCATATGTTGAAGGCAACGGCTGCTCCATACCAGGTCAGCAGCAGGAAACTGCAATAGGCAGGACCAGAGCAGGATCTCCTCCAACCTCTCACCCCACTGAAAGCTCTGGCCCAACTCCTTAGGACCCCACCAGCATCTGCCAGCCCTACCCACGGTGATGGTGAACACCCATCACCTTCTCCTCCCACCCTTCCCCCCCTGGCAGCACCATGACAGACGAGGCACGCTCAGTGCAATGGGACTTTATTGGGGTCTAGCCAGTCACTTGCTGCTGGTGTACTTGGTGACAGCCTTGGTGCCCTCAGAGACAGCATGCTTGGCCAGCTCACCGGGCAGCAGCAGCCGCACAGCCGTCTGCACCTCCCGGCTGGTGATGGTGGAGCGGTGATTGTAATGGGCCAGGCGAGAGGCCTCCGAGGCCAGACGTTCAAAGAGGTCATTGACGAAGGAGTTCATGATGCTCATGGCCTTAGAGGAGATGCCAGTGTCCGGGTGCACCTGCCGGATGGTAATCAAGCACTGTCTCACACATCCATCATCCTGAAGTTGGGGCCACACTTCCCCACCTTCAGATAGGGCACTCAAACCCCACAGGGACCCTCATTTGCCACCTGAGGGTCTCAAGTCCTGTGCCACTTGCATTAGACTGAAGAGAGGCTTTGGGATTGCACTGGCAGAAGCCTCCACACAATCTCTTATGGAAAACCAGCCTGTGAAGAGTGGAGGTAGAACATGAACTCCAAGTCTTGCCTACAGGATTATGCAGGCAGCTGAGGGCCAGATAACTCATGGTTACCTCTGAAAAGGTCTTTTGTTCATCTCCCCAACAGAAATTACCAGAAAGATTTAAATTCTTACACGGAAGGCCAGCACCAGCTTTATTGCCTTTTACCCAATGATTTCTTTAGGCAAAGCTATGTACTAAAGCTTATTCTCACCAAGAAACCCTTCCTGATTGAAGCCCATTTGTTGCCTTGCCTCTTGCCCAGAATCCCCCCCACCATGTACTTTTGAGACTCAACTGGGGCTCTCTTGTACCCACTTATTCTGTTTTCCATCTCCCTAATAAGCAGATTTTCCTTCCTTCTCTTCAGGCAGTTAACATGCAATGGGCAGAAGTGACTTCACATATGAAGCTGTTTCTAGCAGAAAAGAAACATTTGCTCACCTGCTTCAGTACTTTGTAGATATAGATTGAATAGGTTTCCTTCCTCTTAGGCTTCTTCTTGGACTTCCTGTCCCCAGAGGCAGAAGCATGACCACGCTTCCTCTCACCTGCACTCATTTCAGTCTCCAACTGGGCAAGCTCTAACAGAGCAACCAGTAGGTGCCATGGGGCTGGTTATATACTAAAGGCAGCAGCACCTCACCTGCCTCACGTGCACTCCCAAGGAGCAGAGCAAACACACACCTGTAACTGATGATTCCACTTTGCACTAAATGAAGGGCAGCTAGCATGGGAGGACCTTGGAAGTTACTGACTCAATTAAATTTTCAGACCTGAGAAAAGGTCTGAGAGTGACATGGGCAGAGAGGTGGGCAAGAGCAATAGCATCTCATTCACATGGGGCAGAAGTGTCAGAGGAAAGCTATTCCAAGGTTTTGGTGAAAGGAGCCTTCCTGCTTTGGTAGAGGGTGTAAACTGGAGTACTGCTTTCAGAATCAAATGGGTGGAATCTCTTCTGTGCTATGTAACAGATAATGCAATCAATGGAGAATCAGTAATTGGAGGGAATATCAGTCTAGTGACTGAACTATAAACATCCCAATAGCCAGTATTCCTCCCACTATCTCAGATAGCCTGCTCCTGGGAGTCCTGCCTGCTATCCATAACAGGGCCTTGAAGGATGGAAGGGAGGCAGTGGAAGGGTGAACATCCTGAATATGTATTTGATCTTGAAAATCAGTGATCACACCAGTGTTGATAATTATGATGCAGGAATTAAGCCAGGAAAAAAAACATGTGCAGCAAACACAGTACAGAAGTGAATAAAATAGAAAGCTTCCTGCCCTTCAGATAGAAAAAGAAGCCTTTCTCCGAGCAGGCATCACATCAGGTGTTTCATAAAAGGGTAATACCTTTGAGGTATTACCTCAGGTACCTTTGAGATACATAATGTACCTTTGAGATACATAATGTACCTTTGAGAAAGGAGGTACTGGTATCTCTGTGCTGTCATTCACACTGTCCCCTACTCAGGGCCTACATTATACTGGCATGTCCTTAGCAAATCACACCTTCCAAGGAGTGAGTTTGGGAGACTTGCTCATCAGTCACTGTGCCAGTGCTTGTGCAGACAATAGCGTTTCACTGAATTTAGTTTTATTCTAGGCCTGTCCTCCTGGGAAGGCACCTGGTCACCCACCCTTGGTGCAAATAAAAATCACAGTGACAAGCAGGGTCTAAATATCACAGAAGGGCTTCTTGCATGCAGGAACTGAAATATTAGTGACCAGGTGGAACATGCTAGAATGGTCACATCAGTGCATTCATGACAGGGAATACGCTTGGCATTGAAGATATGAGGTAGTGGGATCCTTCTGGGAACAGTAGTGACTCATACTGAGAGGAGGGAGCAGGCAAAATCACTACTTGTGTTTTCTATGGGGCCATGCATTGACAAGGACCAGTACAGGGCTTCTCTCCTGATGTACATTTCACACACCAGTTTGCAGATCTTTAAATAGCTGAGATCTTTGTGTTGGAGAATATTGTTCACTGCAGCTGGAGCTATTTTACCTTTTCTCCCAGTCGTAGCAAAGAAAGGCTCTTTCATGCTAAAGGAGCTTCTAGCCCTTGTACCTCTCCACAGCTACTGCTGCATCTGGCACCAGCAGTTATATGCAAGCAGCTTGGTTTTTGACAAAATCTTTAGTTAGAAGAAAGCCCTTTGGTGGAGAAGGAGCAGTGGCTGATCACTCAGCATTAAGCACAAGGAACCATTATATAGCAAGGGCAGAGGCTCATCCAGTGAGCAGTATGGTCAAATCTGTACTCCCAGACTGGGGAATTACCACCTGCTTCCCTAGATTGCATGTGCTAGAGGCTGTCCAGTCTGGAAGCCGTGTGCTCATCTTGACTCATCCTTGTGCTATTTTTGTAGTTTATGGATCGACTCCCAACACAAAGACAAGGGAATCCCACAACCTTGCACTTGATGTAATATCTGGCACTTCTGGCTGTGGTTGTGTCACTTTTAGACTTGAAGCAAGAGTAACGTTGTAGAGGCTTGAGGCCACTTCTTTCACAGAAATGACCACCCTAGCAGCTAAGGAGCAATTCTCATAATTTACCTAGATACAGTTTTGCTTTTTTGCATGACCAGAAAAGGCCTAGCTCAAACAGTTCGAAATGCCACAGCCCAGCTGGTGGCTGTCTCTCTCGCAGACATCAGTACTACAGGCCATATACCTGCCACAGCTGCTTCAGTGCAGTCTAACAAACTTGTCACCATAGAACAGGTTTAAACCAAGTCTGAAATTACAGACTGATATGGCATGTATGTATACTTCATTTTACAAGTCTTAGC
>JANHGB010051600.1:0-20541 GCA_026283785.1 Coracopsis vasa
ATGTTTATTATTCAAAAAATAGTAGTTGACTTCATATTTCATGACTTTTCCTAATTTGATGGGGACGACTGATAAAATAAAAATAAAATTGTCATGATGATATTTTTTCTAGTAAGTTGTCTACCCCGTACGTGTCCTTATGGACTGTGTCCTTTCCTGTGTCTGTATATGATAATACTTCATGGGCAGGATGAAGTAACAACTTCGTACAATTACTCAAAATTTCTACATTAAAACCTTAAAGAATAACCGTAGTGATGGCAAACATTAAAATCCATGTTCCTTTCATTCTGAGGAAAGCTAAAAAATCTGGAGCAGAAATGGTTAAATTTTTAATGTTTGTTTCTTTCATATACACATTTATCTCACTCTCTGTGCTGCTTCTGTTTTAATATATTGTTGCTTACGATGCCTCTTTATGATTTGCAGTGGGCTTATGAAAAATTTAATACGATTACTATGCATTTTCAACTAATAAGCAATTCTCTCCAGCTTTTTATAATCATAGTATCTTTTAAAAATAATCTTTTGGCTAATCTTTTATGCAAAATCGGTATAATATTAGTTTTATTTTCTCTTTTTTTTTTGCAATGGAACTGACTCTGACCATTATACATGCAGTATATAAAATTTAATATTAGTTCAGTAAGATTTACTGAATACTGAACAAAGTTAAAATAATTGTGGTTATGAAATATTTTCAAAACTAAAATGAAGAGCATGATTATGTTTTATGAAGTACAATAAATCAGCCACTCCTTTTATTTTACCTATACAAATTGCAGAGTCTCACCACCTCAGTTAAATTGCACCATTTTAGCTTTGTTACATTTATTTCCCCTGTTCTTTTGCTCAAACTGAAAGGCTTGTCCAAGTGGAACAATTATGCAGCTGTGGGACTTCCACTTTTTTAAATTCATGTTACAGTATTTTGCAGTATACTCAGCAAAGATCTCCTCTGGGCACATACTTCTTTGTTGCCCTTGTTCTGTAGATTATATTAACCTTTCTGGTTGTGAGAAGTCAATTGCAATGACTTGTTGACTTCAGATTAAGAAGGTCAGAAGGACTATAACCTAAAACCTCATCCATGCCAACTATGGCTCCTGCAAGCATATGATTGGCTCGAATCCAGTTCTTTTGTCCATATGTCGGGTTGATAATTTACCAATTCTTACAGTGGAATGACAGTTCTAGTTGAACACAGATGCCAGCCAATTAAAGGTTTTATGGATTTCCTACTTAACACAGTATTGCTGTTTCCAGAGCCCAGTGTCACTGTGCTCGCACGGTTCCATGTCCCTCTTTAACACCCGGCAATCTTAAGTAATTAAAAAAAAAAACAAAACCAAAAACAACAACAAAAAAAACCCCAACAAACAAACAACCAAAACCAAACCAAAAACCAACACACAAAAAACCCACAAAAACAAACCAACAAACAAAGAACACAAAAAAAAACCACCCCCAAAAAAACCAACCAAAAAAAGCCAACCAAAAAAACCCCACAGTGGTAATGAAGACATTCCTGGATGTTTCAGTATCTGGTACTGCCAGGCAAGTCTGTAGTAAAACAGATGGCGAGAAGGATTGTCAATACTGTAGCAGGATGCAGCTTTTGTGTTGCACTGTAGGCCTTCTCTTTAGGAAGGCCAAATACTAGTTTTGTAACTGCACCAAAGAAGGTGGCCAACTGTTTGTCCTATTTGACCTCTAGTTGTTACTATATTTCATTCCATACTTAGTGCTGGTAGAAAAGATAATGTACCTTTTGCAACTGTATTGCATATAATAGAGGAAGATAAGCTCACACTGGCTGAAGGCAGACAATTCCTTGAAAGTTAACGTGCTCCAAATTTTAGAAATAGGTGTGAATAGTCTTTAATGTATGAATTAAAAATACACATTTTTTTAAAGTAGCTTTTTAAAAATTCGTTCTGTGGAAGTTTTATTACTTCCTGCTGCACATGGGCTCTTCTTGGCTTAGAAATCAGCAGCCCCCCTGCAGCAGTAGGGTCTCAACATCAAGTTTTGGGTGTTTTCTTACTTTTTTCTATTACTTCCCCTAATAGAGTTTCTGCAAACCAAATGACAAAAACATGGTAAATTTTCATGTCTTGGCAAAACTGGTCAGATGATTCATGCCTAAGGATGAAATTTCATCTGGCTTCAAGTTAGCTGTATTAGTTCTAGTGCAGGGCATAACTGCAATAAAAATTTTACTGATTTATTTGTACATGGAGCTTCTTTATTATTGTAGAACAGTAAATTAAAGGTGCTGTAGTCACATAATGTCTTGAGCAGAAGATATGGCAGATGCTACTAAATTCTGTGTTAATTATACCCGTAGACGTATTTGTACATGAATGAAAATACATTGGTGCTCTCCATCACTTATACACAAGGAGCAGAGTAATAGTTTATATATTCAGATGGGTGGATATGTGTATGTTATATGTTGGTAACTCTAGAAATTATTGTAGCAACAGAGATACAGAAATTCTTCAACAACACAAGCAGCTAATGTCAAAAGTTCCTGAACATAAGCCTTGGATATACAGGTTTTCATGTGGTGTTTCTCTATAAATGCTGTAATTGCCACAGGGGAAAAAAAAAAAGGAAATCAGTTTATATCTTTTGGAAGTTTATCTTGGAATTGGAATGCTCTACTTATGTAGAGCAAAATAATTTCTTTCATTGACCTTGCAATGAATCACGATTGTGAAAGATTGAAACAAATGTAGGTTTGTTTTGGTTGTTCCGGTTGGTTTTTTTTCTTGTTGTTTGGATACTTTAGCTAGACACATTTCTGGTTTTTCTGTTTTCCTATTTTACTGTTACTTAGTTTTATCATAAGAACATTCAGTGCAATGCCAGCTTTTAGCTTCCATTGTCCTTTGTCATTTAGCAGTTGCCACCAGAGTGTTTACAGTTTTACTTTTGCAAATGGGTAACACTGGCACATGCTTCTGGTGTGCTATCACGATGTCAGCTGTTCACAAAAGCTTGTTTAAAGTCTCAGCAATTTGGTTTTTTTCTTTTTAAATGCTGTAATCTCTATAGTAGACAGTATCAGTGATTTCATTGACTTTTAATTCCTTATGGTTTGGCCATCTTCTAGCAGTCTAAGTTTTTCACATCTTTTTACACTCCCAGGAAGCCTAAATTTGTGAAATACGGGTCAGGCCATAGAGGATGAACCAGCCTGCCAGTTCTCTCAATACACGTGAAGCATGTTAAGTAGGGAGGGTGTGAGCAAAGCCATGATCCCAATCTCTATTTTTAATGAGCTGAGAAGATAGTGTTAAACTAAATATGCACTGCATAATGTGGTTATAGGAGTCAGCTTCCACAAAGCTGCTGGTCTGGGCCTTTGTTCACACAGACATTAGACATCCTTTGTTTTGCCCCTCCTTCTCTTCTTCAGCAGTCATTCAATGACAAGCGTAAAAAGAACCTCTTTTCCCGAAAATTTCCCTTCTACAAGAACAAGGACCAGAGTGAGCAGGAAACCAGTGATATTGACCGTAAGTATGTGGCATCCGATGGAGAGTGAAGCACACGTAGAAGGGCCTGCTAGCTTGCAGTAGGGTGTTACCATGGAGACAGTTTCATGAGCTGCAACAGGCTAACGGAGCTTGAGGTGCCAATGACAAACCAATCTACAAAATCAATACAACTGCTTGTTTGTTGTTAAAGTAAAATTTAACCCAGGAGCATCCCAATCTGAAATAAACTGGGTAATACCATTGAGTGACAGTATGTACGTAACTGGAGGAGATAGCAGCCTTCCAGCACTGTCAGTGATGGTTCCTCATTCTGACTTGGAGGAGAGGGCACAGCAGCGATGAAAGTATAATGGAGCTTACCAGCTTCTTGAATCAGTCCCTTTAGACTGGTTTCTTCAAAGTCATTAATTCTAATTTGGTTTTCCTAATGAACAGAGTTTACTTTGACTTTCATCACTGTTGCCAGCACTAAAAAACTCTTCTCCAAAAGCAGTTGCATAAGTTTGGTCACGCAGACCAGGTCTGCTGCAAACTGTGTTTCTGTGCCATTTGCATCACTGAATACGTTTTACGTGGCAGTCAGGTCAAATCCTAGAGACTTATCTTCCCCTGTGATGTTCTTGGAACTGTCTCCTGTCGTAGCGCCAATTTTATATATTACTGACAATTATTTTCTTTGTGATTGTCTTTTTATTGCTTGCCCTCTGGGGACTACTCTGCAGGAGGTCCCTGACGACATGGGATCAAAAGGCCTGAGTAAGTGATCAAAATACTCCCAAGTTATTTTAACCTCCGTCTGAAAAATCACTCCTATTTTTTTTTAACAGATCTCTCTGAGACTGGTGCTCTACTGGCATAAGGAGGCTGACTTTAAAAATGTTGCATAAACTTTTTCTAATTCGTCATGTTTTGGGGTTTTTTGCTTTCAGGAACATATTACTTTATGTGACTGTCACATTGTATTTTTGTTGTTGTTGTTCAGAAGCTTACCAGCACGCACTTGTTTGTCCTTAACAGTACTGTGTTTTTAAACTTGATGATTATTTTCTTTGTCACGTTTATCTTGTCTTTGCATTTTTATTTATTTAAAAGTAATTTACAGTTTTTTACAGTAGTAGTACAACGATTGCTGTAATACTTCAACTAGTTACAGTTTTCAGTCCTCTCTCTACGTGACTGATGCCTACATCAGCTACTTAAACAAAAAAACTTTGCTTAACAAATGCCATGAGAGTTTTTCTGTCCTATTTGACCTCTTATGATGCTTTAGGGCCAAGTAGAGGGGTAGCTGATAGAGGAGACACATAAGTATTTGTTGCATTTCTTGCAGAAATGTTAACTACTTGAACAGTAAGGTTCAAAGCTTGATGAGTACTCCTAACAGATGTGTTGGTGTACACAGATACCACCACTGTACATGACAAATAATGACAAAATGACAAAATGAAAGATAAAAAAAATCAAAAGCTTGCTTTCAACACATAACGTTGTGATACATTTATAGAATAGCAAAATTAGTCACTAAAGATCTGTGACTAAAGGTCATTAAGAAGAACACTTTCTTCCCAGGGCATAACTGTTACGCACAGTGTTCCTGAAATTACATGCGAGAAGCGGTGTACTTCTGTACTTTGTCTTAATCATTAAATAAAAATTCTAGTAGCTATAATATTAATTTTCCATTTCTGAAATGGCTGCTTTCAAGGAAATTCTCAGTCTAGAGTGGAAGACCTTAGCAATGTTTATGGCCTTATTGTTTACAGCAGGTCATAAGCAGCTTTTATGGCTGTATGATAATACCTAGTTTAAACTATGTAATATGCTACAGGAATGTCAGTAGGTGATTTTGTTATAAAAACAAATGGCTTCTAGTCTGTTCATCAGCACAGTCAGACTTTTTGAAACTGCCTTACCACACTTAATGAAAGCTGTGTTACATGGGCTCTGCAAGACTGCTGTTCTTGCAGGCATTTTAGGCTTTATATTTTTACCAGTTATGACCATTATTGGACTATCACAACACTTGTATTCACAATTGACAGTGACTCCCTTTCATGTTCAATCAAGAGGCTTTTAAACATCACAGTTTACCTCTTCCATGCCAATGTGGACATTCTTTTTCCAAGACAAGAAAATTGAACGGAGGTAGATCCAAATTGCTAGTACTCACAAACAGGTCAGCTGGTTGACCAGTCAGAAAAACTGACTGGTTCTTCTGAACAGAAATGAAATGAGGGAGTTCAGTCTAGCCAGAGATTTGTGATTTAAAGAAATCAGTTCACTTGATCCAAAAACATTTTAAAAGGTTAATTAATTTACATATGATGACTAACTTTTAAAAATGTTTATTAATCATTAGAAGCATACTTGCTTCATTAACTGTATTCCTACCTCCAGAGTCCCCTTGCTTCCTTCTCTGAAGTCTCGCAGGGGAGGAACCACACTGAATTTAATGTATTGTAAAGGCTCCTCATGACAACAGTATGTATTATCACATGCAGACAGGCACATAATTTCAGATTAATTGTATTTAATTTGTATAGGTCAAACACAAGCTTCTTTATGCAGTCTTAACCTGTGAATGTTACTTGTTTTCCCTACAAATAGACACACTCATTGGATGGCATGAAAAAGGATTCTTTACAATAAAGTTCAGCAATGTCAAAGTTCATATTTGTTCACCCAATTTATAGAATTTTCAAGTAAAAGATTGATACCTGAAATTCTTCAGTTGCATTAATTTCTATCATAAACATATTTAACACAGTTACATAGCTTAAAAAAGTAAATCTGAACACCTTATAGCTACTGAAGTGTTTTGATTGCTATGCAAAAGGCATGAAATTAATGTAGAGTCCAGAATAAAAGTTGGGAGGTTTTGAAAGCTACAGCATTGGTGGAGGGAAAAAAAAAAAATCTTATTTTTGCATTGCACTTCAAGTAAGATATTTAATATAGCATAGAAAAATGTCTATTATTGAAGGTGCTGCACTGTGTTTACTGCAGTATAATACAGTATTTTCTGCTACAAGACTCTTAATATAATCAATAAATTGCCTGCATAAAAGTTGAAATGCATAACCCCATAATTCACAACAGAATTCATCTTGAAGTGAAAACCTAAAAATGGCAGGGTTAGATAGGAACTGGCCATTAGTGTACTTTTTGTAATCTTATTGTGATGTGCTGTTTAATGTTTCTCTTTTTATTAACATCAGTTCCTTTCATATGAAATTAAGCTTGATCCTGAGAGCTATGAGAAGTACCTTAAAACTTTTATATACGATGTGTATTGATTTCAGCATTTTGATATCGGTATTGTCTTTCGTCTGGATTATTTTGTCTCAGTTTGCTTTCTTTTGGACCCATGCCATTAGTGTATGTTCCTTATTTTTTTTTTCCATTGTGTTGCAATTTCAGAGCATGTAACCTCTAATGCCAGCGATAGTGAAAGTAGTTACCGTAAGTGTTTTTAAGTTTTTTATTTATTTAAAACCTTTGTTTAGTACTTCTTTCGTTGGTTTTGTTTGTTTGTCTTTTCCGGGTATTTACATGTTATATAGAACTTCAAGTCACCTTCAGGTGTAATCCACATTCATGTATTTGGTGGAGAACTGCAAATTGTGCTGTGCCTTTGTTTTTAAAAAACTGGCTAGAGAGCATCATTGCAAACCTCCTTTATGGTTACTTTTATTGTGATCTATGATTTTCTTAATTCAGCTTAATTTGAACCTATTGCTGTTTTTTTTATAAATCATGTGAGCTGTCTAGACCTATTAAAACCTAAATGTAAATTTAATGCTAACAAACATATGTAGTTTAGCTTAATACTGGAAGTGTAACTAAAATGTAATCTGCTAAATAGAGCAATAACTACACTTTTTCACAACAGATAGTTCTAATATGTTTATGCTTCTAATGAAAGTAAAAATAAGCAAACATGTATTTACCCTTGCTTTCAGCTTTCACTTAACTATTTTGTCAAGTGTGGGTGCTGAGTATGAACTGTCTTCAAAGCGTACGATACACACTCAGTGCTGGAGTCAGTTATGATAAATCAGCATGCTAGGCACACATGCACATACTCTCTCTTAAGACATCATATATGTCAAATACTAGACTGAGTTAGCTTTTTTATTAGCCCAAGCTACAGCAGTACTACATGTTAACAGTTGGTAATGATGCATAATGGTGCTGCTCTACAGTGAATGTCTTAAACCAGAGCCAGGACTTCAATCCCACTGGTTGTTTCCAGAGAATGTCTCCTTAGTAAGGCGCACTGTCCAGACGTGGAACCCAGGACAGAGCAGAGCAGGAAGATGAAAAAGTTGAGGATTTGAAGAGGAATGTGAAAAAAAGGAGCAATAGAGGTCTTGCAGTGTGACACTGAGTGGCTCACTGAGCAGCTCCTAGTTGCCTGTTACAACTGCATGAATGCTTCAGAAGCATATGGTTTATGTTAGGGTGATAAGGAAGGGCATTCGTTAACAGATATATTTGTTTGGAAGCTGTGGGTCTTCTCAGAGGTGATGATCCACATTTTTTCTTCCAGATGATGGCACTCAAGGGAAGAATTAATATATGTATATAAAATGCTAACACTGCTGTAGACTGTAATCGAAAAGAAACCATTTGGGAGAGGCATTTGTGTTCCCTGAAAATAACACAAAATTGAATATGTATGGAAGTTGCCTTTGATAAACTTACACATTTTAACCATCTTTAATGACATGCCATTAAAACTACCTAACCATGGCTTGCTCTTCCTAAATTTGCTGCTTTCCTCTCTTCCCTTCTTTTTCTCAGAGCTTGCTTTATTTTTGTTTGAAGCTCATGGTTGATACTACTAGTTAGTTTTTCACTCCCTTGTTCTTTGGGAAGCCCTGATTTTATTCTGAATGTCATGGATTTGCTTATTTATGTGCGTAATTGCAAGCACTTTTCATTAAAATATTTTTTTTAATTTCTTCTTACTGCTGTCTAATATGAAAGTTATCTTGATTACAGATGAGTATGGTTGTTCAAAAGGTTCATTCTATTAATACTCATTTTTTCCAAAGTATTAAAAAGCAGTGACAATATATACTTTTTGCCCTCAATCAGGGGATGCTTTTTACTTGTTACTATCTCTTTAGTAGTTTGCCTGACTAATTTTTGACCGTGTAACAGTGTGACTTCTCCAAAGAAATACCTAATTATGTGTGAGATGGATCTTTCATAGTTGACTTTATAGTTGGTGATTCCCTATTTCTCTCCCTAGCCTAAAAGGGGTTCTGAAAGTATATACTGTCCTAAAATCCATTTGCATGATTTCCTTTTTGAGATACTAAAATATACAGGTTGCATGGTTTTGTGTCTGTCTTAAGGTATTCCTCACTTGCAATAATTTAAAAAATGTTCATTCATATATTGCTGTGGTACAGTTTGAATGCAAATTTATTGCAAATAAGAGAAATATTTGTCTTAATGAAATGGTAATTTTTTGATTTAAAAGATCAGTGATACTTGCTATGAAATAAAGACTATGGATATATAGAAGCAATATATGAATTCATAAAAGCCTTCATCTGCCATCTGTTTCTATACAACTGTGGTATAGCGTTGGTATGTTCCTTGGCCTGTTACGAGAATGGCTTATAAACTCCAAAGAATGTTCCAGAATTACACAAGTGAGTTATCAAAGGACTGTATTTTGATCGAAGTTCATAGTAATGTCCTGTAATCTGAGGTTCTATTTTCAGAATTACAAATTCTCTGCTGTCATAGAGTTTTAGTGATTTCATTGCATGAAATGTTACTCAGACATACCTTGTTAGGCTAGAAATAATCTTTTAGAGAAATGGCAACTGCGGTGTATTTCAGATGCTTTCTCTAACATTTTAAAAGCCAGCAGCTGTTGAAGGTCAAAATTCAGTTATTTTAGTTTCATTCACTGCTGATATGCTTTCTGGAACTGAGAACAGCACAAAACATTCTTTGTTTTCAACTTTGTCTTTAAAACTTCATTAATAAAATAATAGTTATTTAGTATATACAGGCATAATTTTTGGTAGAATTAGAGTGGTCGAGGATGTTTATATCAATGCCACGTCACGAGAAAGTTAAGGGAAGATACGTACACTGTAACGAAAATGGTCATCAGCCCTGTATAAATACAAGAAAAACATTATTTTAAATGGTGGCTTCAAAGAGTGGAGAGTGTTGATGATGAAGGTGGCATTGCCTATAGCAGTGAGTGATAGCATGCATGCATTTCATTCAGGGGAACGTGTATACGAGCATTGCAATAATGCTTTAAAATTCTTTTTGTGCTTGATGTCAGTTCACCATGCTAACAGAAACCAGGCAATTATTTATACTGTATGTGTCTTATGCTTTAAAATTTTGTGTTGGCTTATCTTTGTGATTGTAATGCATATTACTAAGGAATGGCTGTATCATTATAGTTCATTGAATGACTCAATTTAAATGTGTTGGTTTAGAAAAAAATAGATAGATGTCTTTCCATTTACATTTTAGGTGGCCAAGAGGAATATGTCTTGTCATATGAACCAGTCAATCAACAAGAAGGTTTGTAGATTTTACTTATTATAAAATATCATCTGAATTATCAGAACACTTCAAGTGCCCTTATGTTCTGAGCACCATGGCAAACTTCGTTGTTTAGAGCTTGTTACCATTATTCACATGAATGAAGTACAAAGGCATAAATTATTAGATGCAATTGCTAAATTGTTTAGCACAAAATACACTGGTCTGCTACTTAAAATAGCTTATGCATGGTTTACATTGCAAGGAAAATATGGTGCATTTAATAATTCTGTTAGTGTGAACCTCAGAAATCATAGAATCAACCAGGTTGGAAAAGACCTTTAAGATCATCAAGTCCAACCCTTACCCCAGCACTGCCAAGGCCACCACTAACCCATGGCACTGAGGGCCTCATCTACACAATGTGTGAACACTTCCAGAGACCGTGACTCCAGCCCTGCCCTGGGCAGCCTGTTCCAATGCCTGAGCACCCTTTGGGCAAGGAATTGTTCCTCATCTCCATCTAAAGCTCCCTGGTGCAGCTTGAGGCCGTTTCCTCTTGTCCTGACTCTTGTTCCTTGGGAGCAGAGACCAGCCCCCTCCTGGCTCCATCCTCCTGTCAGGCAGTTGTAAGGAGAGATAAGGTACCCCCTGAGCCTTCTCTTCTCCAAATTGTAGTTTTCTTATGTTTCTCACACTGCATTTAAACCAAAATGCTTTTCAGTGATTTCCACTGGGATGCTATCATTCCTTTGGTCTTGATCTTGCTTCACTGTGTATAATAGATACAGAATTTGTAATGTTCCCTTTCACCACAGGTACTAACAGTTGATTTACATTCTCTGATACATAGCTCATGTATTTGTAATTTAATCTGTAAAAGGGATGTTCCTTGGGAATACTTGATATATATTAAGTAACAAATAAGGTGGCAGTCAAACAAAATATACATAATTTATTTACATGACTTTTGAGTGCCAAGATTTCACTTTTGGTTTTGTGCAGGGAGTGGCACAGCCCAGTTGCTTCTAATAGCATTATGGAACATGCATTCCTGCATAGACTTTCCACTCCGACTTGTTAATCATGGTATATGGGTTCAATTTCATCAGTAAGCTTCCAGGAGTAGCAAAATTTGTTATACAAGACTAACACAAATGACATTATTTCTATCATATAATTTGTAATAATCGTAGGCTCTAAATAAAAAAATGGATGAGAAATGCATGAATTAAGACCATGCTAGAAATGGGGAAATGGTAGGCTCTCTTTGATGTGCTAAGTAAGCTCTACCTCAGCTAGGGAACCAGAGGTTTGTTACCCCCAAATGAGCAGCTGCTGGATATGTGTATGTGTGCACACCAGAGGGGCTCACAAAATGAGAAACATCTTTTTAGCTGGCATTGACTTCCCAGATTTGGATAGATTACTGATTTAGTGAGAACAATAGAAGTATCAAGTGAATGAATGTTAAAGAGACAGGATGTGAATAAGACTTTGCACAAACTGATGCTTTAGTAACTGTCATATTGTAAAACTTAAGGTTTTAGAGAGTGAACTGCTTTGGCATTTCATACATGACTGTAATTCCCTTTGAGTGTAATACATTGTATGGGAAGGCCATAAAAGAGCTAGCACCTCATTTCTCTGTTTAGGAGCAGTAATACATTCCCTGCATACATTATCTGCATTTGTCTAATAATTCAGTTGCACAGTAATTTATTTTGGTTTTTTCCCCAAGAAGCCCAAAGGAGTAAGGAACTGTAATAACCAAAACAGATTTAAAGGTGCTTGGACTTGAGATACTTGTGGGCTGCCCTTAACCTTTAAGTACAGATTTTCGTTGTTAAATGAATAGGTTGACAGTTACTGGATTCAGGACATTCTTTTTATGATTATTACCCTGGAAAGGAAATAGTTCTCAGAGTTAAATTAAAATGTATTCTATAGGTTAGACTGTTTAATTTGGATTTATCTATGTAGTAAAGACATATTGAACCTAAAAGTAAAATTTATAAAGTGGTAATTAATATGCTAATACTAAGATACTCAGACATTTTTTTCTTCATGGTTCTTGAAGCGTAATTGGGTATTTTCTGCTTAAACTTAATTTCCAAAAGCCCTTTATAAAAAATTAAGCTGCTTAAAAAAAATGCTACGCTTCTCTTTATAGGGATGTTAATATAGTTAGTAAAGCTATATATAGTTGAGCCTTTTCATATATGAGTATGTAGTTGTGGTCTTAGAGGAAAAGAAGCTTCTCCCAACATAGAACTAGAATTTCATGAACTCTGCTGCTGCTTAAGTGCCTCTTTAAATTGAAGAGGTTTTCGAACTTCCCCCTTTTGCTTTTTGCTTTAGAATGAGGGATTCTACCTTTTTTCTTTTTTTAAACCAAGACTTCGTAATGTAAGATTTCAGTCACCCAGGTTAGTTGTTTGAGTGTGAAGATGTAGCATCTTACTGTGACTCCAGTATTAGTTGGTTTACGTTCTTCAACATGGTTTTCCTCTCTTTAAGAGTACATATTCTTTTAGGTATTATAATCATTAATATGTGATAAAGATTATTTTTCTGAACTCTAAAAGTTAGCAAGCTTGCTGAAATGTCACTATTGTTATTCCTTTATGTTTAATAGTCAGTTATACTCGACCTGTGATCGTTTTGGGACCCATGAAAGACAGAATAAATGATGATCTGATCTCAGAATTTCCAGACAAATTTGGCTCATGTGTTCCACGTAAGTCTCAGCAAATACTAAAGCAATTCTAAATTATTTTTTTCCTGTTAATTTTCTTAATTTTCTTAAAGTTTATTAAGTTTTTTAAAGTTTCTTAAGTTTTCTTAAAGTTTCTTAAGTTTCTTAAAAACTCTGTATGTTGAGTTTTAAAAAAGTTAATGTGTTGTCTAAACTTCACAAACCTATTGTGATTGTCAGCCATCTCTTTGCTTGTGAAAATTTTGTGGTATAAATGGGAGACTATTTTTGGTTATTATATGGGGAAAAAAAAGTAACTGTTTTTTGTTTTGCTTTAAAAATTACTGGTTTATATTTAAAGATACTACTAGACCAAAACGAGATTATGAGGTGGATGGACGTGATTACCATTTTGTCACTTCTCGAGAGCAAATGGAGAAGGATATTCAGGATCACAAATTCATTGAAGCTGGCCAGTACAATAATCATCTTTATGGAACAAGTGTCCAATCAGTGCGAGAAGTAGCAGAAAAGGTAAATCAGTGCCAGTTACTTTCGTTTACAGAGATGGTTATCTGACTGTGCTGACAGGGGAAAAGAGCAGAATGGCAAGAAGCCATTAGGAGCATCCTGACTTTAAAAGGAATTTGTACAAAACTAGAAACAAAGCACATTGTCACTAATGCATTTTGCAAAATAATGAAGCTTTGGAATAATGAAAACATCATGATTAAATTATGGAGAAAGAGCAAACATATTTTGTGCCCTCTTAATAAAAAGAGAATAGAGAAGAAATAATTTGAATTACAGGCTAATTAGCCTAGCTCACATACATAGATCATTAAATAATTAATAATAGTGGTGCTGGAGTCAATTAATATGATGATCCATTTCATGCAGGCTTGTGCAAAAAAATCCTTGTAGAAATACTATTCTTTGTGTCATTCATGGATTTAGCTGGTAAAGGGAAAAGAGTAAATGAAATAAACTCAATCAGATTTTTTACATAACTGCCACTACATTATGGAGACTGAGCTTATTGTCTTTACCCTGAACAGATTTTACTTAACTGATTATTGAAAAATCTAAATATTTCTAAATTCAAACCAGAGTTTACTTAAGTGCTCTGAAAAAAGTGGGAAGAGGGAAGTATATTTCTTTGAGTCAGATGCCTGTTTTAAGGAAAATTTTTGGTGAAAATTCTTTACAAGTGTTCCATGTTAGGTTCATGAGTTTTCCACAGATATGATGCATTTACAGTAGACAATGTTATCTGACCTGTATGAGAGAAGAAATAGCTATATTCTAGGTGGGAACTCACAAGTGTGAGCACTTTCAGTATGGTCATGCAGGGGGTAAGTGTGGTTAACCTGTGAGAAACAGGAGTGTAGTCAGTCCTCTGGAAAACAGTTTAGGCCATTCTGGCCAAATGGCTGAGTATTGTTATTTCTGTCAATTTAATTTACTGGAATTGAAAACAGGGCAAATATGGTGATACTCTGTGGTTCATGTGATGAAGTTTTCTTCTGCTGTCTTTCTCAGTCTCTGGAATAGAACCTGGCCCCATGGTATATAGCAAGAAAAGTAAATAAAATAAACTACAAAATCATTTAAGTAAATGAACAGTACTCTGTATGGGAGGCTGAACAAAGTTGCGAAACTATCATATGGGGTTCAGTGATGAAACTATTTATTGAACAGCTTAAACATTCTAAACTTGTCAGCAGTTGCTTTACCTGCTAGCACAAATACAGTCCTTCAGTTCCATCCTAGGCCTGAAATTGACTCTGTTCTTCTGCTCATTTAGTGGGATTAGAAAGGTACAAAATGGATTTCAATCTTTCATAAACTAACATTGAAGAATTAAGTACTACCAGATGTATCCATGCTATTAAATCTCTTGCACAGGCACCATGGGACTTTGGGTAGACGCAGCAATTTCTCTGTTCCAGCTAACATTATTTTTCTGGGAAACAATGGCCTATTCTGCAGAACTTGACTTCAAAATCATGACAGGGCTGCAAACTGGTCCGTCTGGGGCTACTCCCTCCTTGTATTCCTCTCTGTCCCACTTAAGAGATCAGTCTCTTCAGTGGGTCTTACTACTGGGATACAAAGGGCCATTTCCAAGTTTTCTATGATGTATTTAAGGGAAGGCGCAACAGAAGTGACTGCTACTACCCCAAAAGTAGCAGAAGCAGTATTCTTGCAATAGTTATAAATTGCTTTCATTTGCCCATGCTTCCAGCTGATCGTTCTCTCTAATTTTCATGCCTATACGGAACACAGCTAAAGATGCCTTTCGATGATGTTCAGTTACTGTGAAGAGCACTGAGGTGCTGTGCTGTGTTTCTCAATGAGATGCAGTGCAAGTAAGAAAAAAGAGAAAAATAATCTAAGAAGTTGTTTAAATATACTGTGCAAACAGCAGAATAGCTTCCCTGGATGAAAACTAGGTAACTGTATCCCAAATTACTTGCATTTCTTTTCCTTGTCTTCCAGTCTTCACATGGCTGGAATTCTCATATCCTCTTCTTTGGAATTGCTAGCAGCTTGCAGACCTCTGTATCTGAGGCCACTGTTAATGCATGTTCAATATTGATTTGGAATAAACTGTCACAGTCATATTCTGTAAGGTGCAGCACAGGTATTGTGCTCACACCCTTTGCTTAAAATCCTTTGGCACCTGGCATAAATTGTTGGGCCAAACACAGCAAATACTAAGTGTCTTATTCCAAAAAGGAAAATGGACCAGATAATGCTCTTAATTCTCAGTTCCCAGAGCTTGTGCCATATTTAAAGAGAAACCATTCGAAATATGTGGACAGGCCAGCACATGCAGTAACATACTCTGCTAGAACATGCAAACACCTTTCTTAAATGACACCAATCAGCATCCAGATCAGTGAACTGGATCTAGGAAACAGCTGTCATCAGTTGAAAGTGAGCAATATTTATGTGGAAAGAACACTTCTATCCTCTTCAGAAATTCCTGGAATAAAATTCTGTGGTTTTGTTGTGCAAGAGATCAAATGCAGACGAGCCCAGTGATGTCTTCTGCCAGGAAGCAGAAACATATCAGTAATTTTAGACTGCAGTCACTTCCTTGCTCTTCAACGTGCTCTCCAGGAATGATCTCCCAGGAGTACAGGAAGTGTGTTGTATGCTATAAGTAACCTTTGGGTTTATGATGCTTGTGAGTCTCTTTCCTGGATCACAGAATTCTGCCATTCATTTTTCCCCTGCTAAAGAAAAAGCTTTGCTGCTATATTTGACTGACAGTTGTTTTCTGTTCCTCTCTCCCCATCCCTTTCTAAAATGATAATATGCTAAATTAGTCATGCTATTCAGAAAGGAAAGAAATAAAAATGCATGAGGTGGAAATGAGTATATCAGGCATGAGGGGAGCCGAGGAAATGGAAGAGACTTCGAGATTAGATATCCCAAAGAGCTGGAAAATTTCTTACGTGGGAGAATAGAGGTGGAGAGAAAAGCAGCACTACTACATTGTCTTCCAACAGCCCAATAAATGGTTAAGTTATATATGTTTCTCAAAAGGTGAAGGAATAATCAGCCAAGATAAACTGTATTCACCATCTCAAACCTGGTATTGTACTGTGTGGTACCTGGGGGCGGATCGTGCTTGTATTCATTTCCATCTAATGATTCTGATGATGGCGTATTTCCCTGCCATCAGGGGTGGTTACTCCTTTAGGTATGCCAGTTAAATCATCTGGCTTCTCTCTAAACTGCATCTGTGAGACGGCCACCTCCCTAAAGCATCCTCAGGTTACTTAAAACAATAGATAATGATTTTGCTGGTGTGGTACAAGTACATCTGTTCCTGCAGATGATTCTGCGTTGCCAATTGGGCTGATTCTGCAGCCTCTGGTGCGGAAAGGAAGGAAGGATGGTCAGGAACATCTCAAATGATGTATGATCTCAACAGAGAAGCATTGTGGGACTTGGTGCCATAGTGGTGAAATGATATTGATGCAAATGCTCTAATTCTTTTGGCTTCAGTGGAGATGTATTTTCTTGATTATTACAGTGCATATCCGTGACATAAACTGCTTAGTATCATTTTCCCTTCTCTCTCACTTTTTAGGGTAAACATTGCATTCTTGATGTTTCTGGTAATGCGATCAAAAGGTTGCAGATTGCCCAGCTATACCCAATCTCCATTTTTATTAAACCCAAAACAGTGGAAAATATCATGTGAGTAAAAGTGAAGTACCTTAGGCTAAATTGTTTGAGACTGTCATTGTATTTAAAAAGCCAACTGCAAGTTACGTGAAGATAAATGTAATACTTGCATTTTAAACAATATTTAATTTTCTGAGTTGCATTTTTAGAGCCTTTTAGAGGGGGTTTCTAATCCAAATTAAAGTGCTTGAGAGCAAATGCCATCGTACTAAATTCCATCCAACATAGTATCAGAACAACTCATTCCTACTACAGCCTTTGCTTAGGTATGTCATTTAGGAGACCGCCTCTTTTTGGGGATAATACTCTGACAACAGTTTAAAATGTTATTTTAAAAGGCTTCAAGTATTTCAATGTATAATGTTTTTATATGTATAATGTTTTCAATTTCAGGGAAATGAATAAACGCTTAACGGAAGAGCAAGCCAGGAAGACATTTGAGAGAGCCATGAAACTGGAGCAAGAATTTACTGAACACTTCACAGGTGTGTTTTGCTTGGGACTGTTCCCTTTGCCAGAGTTGAGATTTTATTGCTTGCTGTAAAATAGCAATTGCCTCACTGCTGAGATAAGGCTGTACTTTGTTTTACGGATGATCTGTAATGGTTTTGAGGCACAGAGCCATCTTAGTACCTCTACACTGATTTCAATTTGATCAATTAATTCAGTATATACAAAAATCTACTGGGAACTTAATTTATATTTTAAAAACTGTGAGACTTTCTACTGTTTCCCTAGGTTACTGTAGTGCAGATGTTTGCTTTGTTGATACACTATATGCTTAAAGCTTTTTATTTGCAGAGCTGAGATTGCCCAGCAAAGCTCCCTATAGAAAAGGATGAATTTCCCTCCTCTCCCTCCCCCTTTTTTTTAATCAGGAAGATGATCAAGAATTATGGTAATTAATTAAGCCTCTGGAAATTGGGCGCTACAGTATTAATGCTACTTGGCAAATATATTAGGGTATGCTGTGTACGTAAGTGTAACAGCTAGCTGCAAGCACTCAGGCGTGTCAGTTGTTTACATTGTGGCTTGCAGTAGGGGAAGATAGATCAAGTCAGGATCTTCAGGAGGACAGAAATGAGCCTTCCCTGTTCCTGTCCTAGATAGACACTTGCTCATTTCTTTCTCGTTATGATCTATTGCAGGGTTTCAGTTTTTGCTGTCCCGTTCACCTCCTTTCTGTGACATGGCACCTCTGTCCAGTTCCTTCTTCCACAGCTTGTGTGGGCAGAGCTGCGAATGCCACAGTCTGCTCCACTTGGGCAGAGACACAGGGGAGGAGTGGTGGCTTCATATGGGAGGAAGATAATGGAACCAGTAGACTCCCTGCCCTGGTCTTCCTGCTGCCTTATTCTCTCTCTTGTGTGCTTCCCACACAGTGAAAAACTTGAGTCCATCCCTTTGTCTACCTCCATCTTTATCTGCTGCCTTGCAGCTGTCAGTTTATCCCAATGCTACATCTAGCTCTCCTGCTCTTCCCATAGCGTTCTGTCTGCCTGCACCCAGAAATTTATGTAAGTCTCAACATATATTGCAAATTTTTCCTATTATAGAGTCCCTTTCAAAATGACTGGCAAATATGTCAGGTTTGTTGTTCAGGAAATGAGTTTATTTTTGTAGTTATTACTTAATAGCTGGTGTTCTCACAGGCTGTCTCAGGGCATTATATAGGACACTTTCAGGAAATTTTCAAGGACATAATTCAAGGTGTTTAAAAACCCTATAGGCATGTTTAAGTGCTGTAGCGCTCAGGTTCATAAGTATAAGGCTTATTGACAAAGGAAGATAGCAATGATCAGACTTGTGTGTCCTTGATAATCCACTTCAGGTCAGAAATCCTTTTCTGAATCTGTTTGGGATACTTAAAGACATTACAAATCCCACTTCCTACTTAGTTTGGAGGCTGCCAACCATATAAGTCAGGTGGTAAAACAGAGTATGTGAGCATTCCCTAACCTGCTAAATTATTCCACATTGTGTGGGGTAGCTGAAATCAACTTCATCAGCAGGCTAAGTTTAAACAGACTTAAACTTTGTACTGAAGCACATGAAGAGCACATCCATCTTCTGTTTGGAGGGTACTGAGCTTTGGAAGAGGTGTGGTTAAACACAGCTGGAGAGAAGTGAGATGCTAAAGCTTACGGCTGTTTGCATTGCAAAGACGTTTCTAAGTCTTTCTAATGCACTGTAGTGCTGTGAACATTATACTTGACCTGTAATAATTGAACAGCCTCTTCCTACAGGCACTATGACAGTGGGCTGCAGATGAGGAGGAAATTTTTAAGAGATGAGAATGATGAGTAGGAATAAAATGGAAGTAATTAGCATGAAAGCAAAGCTTGGAAGCAGCAGTAACACATGAATGCACAAAAGAGCAAATCTGGCCTACCTCCAACATTATCTTTCATGCTAAACTTTTTTTCTTGGATCATCAATACAAGGTGGTGATCCTAAAGTTACTGTCTCTTACTGGTTTCTTTTTCAGACTGAGGTATGGTAAGAACAGCTCAAACTTCATCCTCATTTTCACCAGATGGTACTTTACTCTGATATATCAGAATACATCCACATTGGCTCATTTCTAATTATTTTATATCCTTGGATAAAATAGCTAACTTATACCATCTGAATATAAATTGCATATTTAACTGTATGAGGAAGCTTATTGTCTATAAAACTTAATTATTTTAGCTGGGCAACAAACTCCATGAGTTCCTCCTCTTTTTGAACAAAAGCAAAGGTAGTGCTAGCAGGTAGAAATCCTAAGGTCAGCCAGCTTTGCTGTGAAGCTTCAGGATGCAGCTGGGGAGTTCACCAGTCTCATCACAGCAAGCCTGACTCAGACTGACTGCATGAGGACATGGCCCTGTCTTGCCTTATTGTGTTGGAAATGCACATGAAAGTTAGACCAAAAAGAATACTGGAGGATGCTGCCTGACTCAGGCAAACAATAATGCGTGGTTAGGAAAAGAAAAAGGCCTCCTCAGTTGTATGTGTATGTTTGTAGCAATGTGAAAACCACTTCCTAACCCGAAGCCTCTGAGTGGGTGAGATGGTACTTTGTGTGTCCTGCAATACCATCAATAATGTGCTTCACTCCAGCACAGAAACCAGAAATCTCAGTGTGTGTCTGTTCCTTCAGCAATCTAAAGTCCTCTTGTCACTCAGAGAAAAGAGAAGCTTGGCTTGGAACATCGTGGTTTCCGTACGGTGCTAGGAAGAATGATTGCTGATTGCCACATTATGTTTTGCAGCTATTGTCCAAGGAGACACACTGGAAGAGATCTACAACCAAGTGAAACAGATCATAGAGGAACAGTCTGGGCCTTACATCTGGGTTCCAGCAAAGGAAAAATTATGAAAACAGATTTTTATTTTCCATTTTCTAACTGACATCACCTACTACATCTGACAACTCTTAAGCCCTTCCAGTGGAGCCTGCCTCTAGTTCTTTCCAGCGTGGTTCATACCCTAACCATCACATTCTGCAGTTCCCATAATGCTTTACATTTGGTGTCTCTCTTAGTTTAAATAATTTGTATTATTGTGCTCTGTTGGTTTGCCATTTTTCAAACATGACAATGGAATGGCCTA
>JANHGB010051601.1:0-15554 GCA_026283785.1 Coracopsis vasa
AACGGGATTTGCTTGTGTGTGAGAGGCACCGACCTCACCAAGCGCAAACACGCTCCTCATAGAGGACATGGAGTCTTAGGTGATGTGGGTTCAGTGTGAGGTGTCCCTGCCCATGGCACGGGGTTGGAACTGGATGATCGTAAGGTCCTTTCTAACCTAAACCAGCCTGGGATTCTATGATTCTATGACAATGAATCACAACCACAGACAGGGCAGCAGAGGGGCTGCGGAGCCTGTTTGGACAGAGGGAGGTTAATGTCCTCCCTTTGCCCTGGTAGGGGAAAATAGGTATGTTAAGAGATGTATCTAATGCAAGCGCAGAGCAGTTTTCACTGTGAGAAAAGGAAACCTCTTGGTCAGCCTCAGCAGAGGATGTAACCCCCAGTTTTGTTCTATTTCTGCAGAATCTGTTGGGTTTTAAGCTCAGCACATGGAGCTGCGTGCGCCTCTGCCATTAGCACACACACTGAGCTGAAAAATCAACCCCAAATTGGGCTCAAAAGTAAGTATGTGGAAGTTAAATGAAGCCACAGAAGAGATGCTGGTAGTTCTCGTTTTCCCACTTAAACCAAACCAAAAAGAAGTGTTACACTTGCAAGTTCTCTTGGTGAGCATGACAGCAATATATTTGTAAGGCAAACGGAGATGCTTAGTTTTGTAATGACATGAGCTGGAGGGAAGTGACAGGTTATTTCAAGATCTAGGCTGGTATTGCAAGAACTGAGCCCATTGTCTCTCCTTTGGTTTGAAATGAATTACCTGGGGACAGCCCTGAGCAAGGATGCAAATAGGGAACCAGTCTGGCAAAAGGATTTGTAAGGTTCACACTGTTCTCCTGCTTCTGTTCCCACCAACAGGGTAAAAATGGTGGTGGTGTCAACTGTGCTCACTGAATAAGTGGGACGTGGCAGAAAAAGAACAAACAGGATGAGCAGCTGCCCGTGTTCTGCTCTGGATACCTCTAGGACAGTGGAATTGGCTGTGTGAAGTGAGTAGATTAAGTTACATTTATTACTTTGCTTCTAGGGAGAATTAAGCTAAGTCTAATTAAAGTTACTTAAATACAGAATGTGAAGGCTCAGATTCATGAAGGAGAGACCAAAAGAAATGAAGATCCTTTGCACAAGAGGCTCTGCCCGTGGGCATGCCTTTACCATAATGCAGTTAACATAGCTCTCCCAGTGAGGAATGGCTGCATTACACTGAGGGCCAAATTAGCTGGAATTAGTAGTATTTCCATGAATCCACTGGCAGGTAGCCATGTGCCATGCACTGCACAGAGGTACCGTCACACACAAACCTACACCCACTGCAGGAGGAGTTTCAGCATGACAACTGGTTATTGAGGATACAAAGACACCTTAGCTGGGATTTTGCAGTTGAGTACAGAGCACCCGAGCTCCTTCCCCTTGGAAGAGGATGCCATGCTGCTCATGCTGGAGTGTGGTGCCCAGTCACATCTGAGCTCATCCAAAACCAAGCCCAAATCATTGTTTTCTCCATAACTGGAACTGAGCCTGAAATGTAATTTGGAAACTTTCTTGGAGTGTGAGTGGAATGACCATAGCATCACAGGCTGGTTGGGGTTGGAAAGGACCTTGAGATCATCCAGTTCCGACCCCCTGCCATGGGCAGGAACACCTCACACTAGACCAGGTTGCTCCAAGCCACTGTGACCAAGCCGGCCTTGAACACTGCCAGGGATGGGGCAGCCACAGTTTCTCTGGGCACCCTGTGCCAGCGCCTCAGCACCCTCACAAGGAAGAGCTTCTTCCTTATATCCAACCTGAACTTCCCCTGTTTCAGTTTGAACCCATCACCCCTTGTCCTATCACTACAGTCCCTGATGATGAGTCCCTCTCTGGCATCCTTGTAGGTTCTCTTGTGGGACACAGCAAAAGAAAACCTCATTCTGAACAATAAAAGGCTTTCCTATTTTTAAATTGCTGTCACAAACCCCAGGAACATGCACCACAAACAAAGTAATGTCTAAGGATGCAGAGTTGATGATGAGAGTGTATTGAGTGTATATTGGAGCTGTTTGTCACCAACACGAGCGTGACTGGGTGACCTGCTCTAGTCTGAGGCATTCCTGCCCATGGCAGGGGGTTGAAACTGGGTGATCTTAAGCTCCTTTCCAACCCAAACAGTTCTGTTATTCTATTCTGTGATTCTATGACTGACTTTGGGCAAGAGGAGAGGGCTGCCCCTGCCCACCCCATCATGGGGACCTCCAATATCCTTGGTTTCCATCACCAAAAAATGGGCTACAGACACACCCCTTGAGTAGTTTGCTATAAACCAAACCTATGGCATCCCTCACTTAAGCCATGCCTACCTACGCTCAGGCATACTCAATCATCTAGGCTACTATCTGTACCCTCAGGCTTTAAAACCTTCCCTCTAAAAGTCTTCTCCTCTATGCAAAAAACAAAAGATATTGGAAAATTCTGCCTCCCTTAATGTTATAACCCCCCCGCCTCCACTTGTATAATCCAGCCACATTGATCTCCTCTTTTAAATTCAGTAATGAGGTTTAGTCTCAGCTGAGAAGCAGGATGCCAGGTTGCAGCCTGAAGTGAAAATAAATGGCTGAATTATAAATCCCTAAAAATAGAAATCCAGCACGCAATCACTGACACAACCTTCGTGTGGGCCCCTGTGGTATTATAAAAGACATTTAGTAAACAACAAGGTAGCTAATGATGCAGTAAGCGTTTTCATACAACACTTGGAGACAACTCACTACACATAATTAGAGCATTACCAGACTCATCAACTGTCTGGTACATCTGATGAAGAAATGTCACCTGCCTCGAAAGATGGTGGCAATTCCAGTTGCTTTATGTGCAAAGCTTTAAAAACCAGAGAGAGAAGGCGACAACAACAAAGCTAATGACATAGTTCACATCATGTTGTTTTGAAGCAGCACTGAAATCTGGAAGTGAAAAGTTGTTTTCTTTCGTGTCATTTAGTGAAGTTTCTAATGAGCTTTTGTGGGTTTTAATAAACCAACCAAACAAAAATGTTGTGTCCATCCATAGAATCATAGAACGATTTGGGTTGGAAAGGACCTTAAGATCATCAAGTTCCAACCCCACTGCTATAAGCAAACCTGTTGGGCTATTTAATGTCTGGGCTAAAAGCATGTCATGTAAGGGCTGCATGGGATTGAAGAGTGAGTGATGAAGGTTGGGCTCATCTCGCCCCAGGCTGACTATCCACGCCATGAGTGTATTTGTCACACAGGCTTTTCTTACATGATACCTTGATAGGTGTGGCTCAGGAGGATGATTCATCCTCTTGAGGTGTTAACTCAGATGGGGTTGAACTGCCCTTGGGCACCTATTTGGCCTCTCTTGACTAGAGATGGAGCAAGACTATCTGTTTAATCAGACATCCAGCTCTCTTAAAGGTGATGGATTCCTCCCCACATTCACAGTTAGCACAGGTAATCTGTCTCATCCTTGAATGACAAAGCAATTTAAGTGATTGCTGCTGTAGCAAATGCTTCTTGTGCATGAGTGGGAAAGAGTCGAGCTTCCACCATTGATCTGTTATAATACAGCTGGAAAAATCTGTGTTAGCCCCTTGCTTTGGGCTGCAATGGGGCTACTAACCAAACTGTGTCATTTATGGAGCTCCCTACAAAGATGGATTTGTGTGCATGTTGAGATCAGCACAGCACTATTTCCATGTATTTTCAAACATTCATGAAGGCGACAGGAGCTCAGCAAGCAGATTAGCACCGGTGATGTGGAACCACGACGTACACATAAATAACATATTGAGTGAATAGTGAATAACTCCAGCTCTACAGGATCCTTGGCAGTAACGGCAAGATTTTAATTATTAGGATGTTTGCTGGAAAAAATGGTATTTTCTACCCACAGAAAGTAATTCATCAATTGCTTTCACACTTGGGAATAATTCAATGTGCATCCACAGGAATCTTTTCTTGGTCTAATTCTATTAAGTTTTTTCGTTTATGACTTGGATACAGCAATAAAGAGTTGCCTGTAAAGAATAAAATGCCACAAAACAGAACAAAACCAAACAACCAGAACTCATGTAGTAAAGTTAGGAAATGGTAAATGTTAAAAAAGGTGAAATTCAGGTGGGGAATAGCAGTGACACCAAGTCGTACTAGGAGAGGGAGGATGATGTAGCGAATATGAGTCAGTATTGTGGCTGCTGCTGCAAAAGAGATGACATAACTTCAGAAAGGTCAGAGATGAACTGTAGGGAGACTCACAGACTTCCAAGAAAACATGAGAAAAAGTTGGAAGAATTGATTTTGCTTCATGTCAGAAGGGGACAACTGAGGGAGGCTGTTTCAGGAGGGGAGAACCAGCAGCCAGTTGTTCTTGGCCACTGAAAATGAGTCAAACTGAGACCAGCTCAGTAGTAACAAGAGACATTTAAAGGAGTCCTCATTGATCTTCCAGGAGCACTCTATACAAACAAGACTTCCCCATTTCCAGTGCCTCGAGTGTTGCTTTTTGCTGTTGTCACAGCAGAACAGTTGCCTAACTCGGTATTTAGAAGGATGTGTTTTTGCTGGAAGGCAACACAAGATCTGGGGCTAAACCATGTCTTGAGTCTCTTTCAGCTTTTCTTTTGGAGGATTTCTTCTTTTTGCTGACTCAAAACATCAAACCCACCACATTTCTTCATGTAATAACGTTGTATGTCAGGCAAGAGTCACTGGGGAGAAGAAGAAACATCTTCCGAAGCACGTGTGTGATGACACATGGAACATTGCAGCCACCCCCTTGCTGATGGTGGCCTGGATTAGAAAGACATAATGAAAACACACACTTTGTTTAGGCATTGGGAAACAAGTGGTTTCATAAGCTTGTATTTTCCATTCTTCTTGTTATTTTTCCCCCCTCAGGGTAGTTCTTTCCCTCTTTTCTAAAGGCTCATGTTACCATGGGAAACATGACAGGAACCAGCGGGCATTGTTAGCCTGGGAGATCTTGAATAATTCCTTATGTGAAAACATTTTAATTCCCAAGGTATAATTTTAAGGTGCTGATCCAAAGCCCATTGTAGTCTACAAAGGCTTTTCACCAGAATTAAATGGATCAGAGTTAAGCAATTAACAAATTCCTGCAACGAGAAGACAAAGGATACGCTGAACAACACAGAAACGGCTCTTTTGAAGACTGAAGGAGTTGAGTTTATTAACAATGTAGGAAACCTCTGATTGAGTCAACACAAAGCATTTTACCAAGTGTTTGGCTCACACAATTCAGAAGTCGATTCGCTGTCAGAATATTTGTGCTGGACTTGTCAGGTGTCTATTGTAGCAGTAACAGCTCTGTTTGCACAAGTCTCTGCTAAACACTACCAGCATTTCTAACTGCCTGATCAGATGCGCTTCTAGCCCATCATCTGTTTAAAATACGGAGGTATTTTCTTGTTCTGCTTTTAAAATTGACCAGGTATCCATAAGGAGGACTTGGAAAACTTAATAACCTGATGCTTAGCTGGCAACCAGCTAAAATGCAACACAAAACCTCAGTGAGCATTACTTCACTTTGAGTTTTGCATGAGTAACCTTCAGAAAGCTACACGACTGTGTAACGTATGCAAACTATTTTTTAAGAGAAGCTGTTTCATCTTTTATTCCATTAATTCCTTTATCAAATGGGAATAGGAGCCGATGGGTTTATTTACATCTTATCAGCGAGCAAAACATTGCAATCTCAAATAATCCCGAGCAGAAACATTGGGGAAACAGCTTTTCTTGCAGGTGTTGATGTGCTGAATCAGAAGTCAAGGCTCAGAAAGAGACAGAGAGAAAATAAAGATGTTCGGAATGCCTGAAACATCAGAGTTTTCTTTTCTCCAAGAAGAGCTTTCTAAATCTTACCCTAAAGTATCTGTTTGAATTAGACTGAAGGTCAACGTATTCCCTTTGTGAAATGAAAAGTATCTAATTACCCTGTACATCGGGGAGCTCAGGCAAGGACAGTTAATGAGAGCTGTACAGAATCATGAATATTAAACAGTGAATATTGCATAACTCATGTTGCTGTCCTGGGATCTGATCCAAACCCCGCTGGGATCGATTCAAGGATCAGCACGCTCAATCCAAAGGGGTTTGGTTCAGCCTTATAGATTCATGTCCTTTCTGGGCAGACCCATGATTAAAGTGAAGGGTTGGAGATGGCTGCACCAGCCCTGAGCGCCATTCCCAGCTCACGTGATCCTGCTGCAGCCAGCACATCCCTCCTGGGACACATCAGCTTTGCTGTAACACAAAACCTGGCCCATCTCATCGGTTATCTGTGTTTGCTGAGCAGTTGCAATCATCATTTAAATGCTCTATTTCTTCTGTCAGACTTTATGGTAATTATAAGTGCAATTAGTGTTACTGGGTAGCTCATAAGAAGCTATTGTATAACACAGAGCTCTCAAATGTGCTAGGTGATCTGTAGTTTAGAAGATAGATGTACCCAGACAGGCAGAGACACACACAAGCATGAATTTAAAAGGCACCTCTCAAGCTACCAGGTAACTCAGACCAACCTGGCTGCCAGTGTCCAGCAAAAAGAAAGCACTCACAATAACAAAAAGCACATATCTGACCCAAAATAACAGCTGGTTACAAATATACACAGTTTTCAGTTTAGATTTGGCCATTTCATATACTGAGTTAGGCTTCAGATGATTAAGGAACTTCAACTATTCAACTACTGTTTGTTGATAAAAACCCCTCTGTTTGAGTAACGTCAGAATCTAGAATGACCTCTATGGATGCACTCATGTCTAAATATCTCCCTGGAATGAGTTTCACCTTGAAAATGCTTAAGTTTTATTGTTTATTTAGGGAATAACTTTTAATTCCAGAATCAGATCTGCATCCTTATTTGCTGCATGGAGAATGTATTCTCTTATGTATCAGACCCCAAAATAGACCCCAACAATAGAAAGACTGAATCACAAAACCCCAGGTGAAATCTTTAAATCTCAGTTTTCAATAAAACTACCATTGCTCCCCATCCCTACCCCATGCAGGTTCCTGTATTTGCATCCTGCCTCTGGTGAGCAATAATGCATGGGAATAGCTGCCTGCGGTGAGGCTACACCCTCAGTAGCCAGCGCAGATGCTCCCTGTTCTGTGGCCATCCCAAATCCAACACTCTTAGAGATCAGAAGGCTTCAAGATCATCCTTCCAAGCCATGTATCTGAAGCTCCCAGGTCATGTCTATGCAGGCAGGCTTGGGAAGATGGTATAAACCACACAGCCATGTGAAGTCAATGGGTATTTTCCAAATGATACTAAATCTCTGTGTGAAGTCTGTCATTTGGGAATAGAGTGACCTTGGCTCACTGTAGCTTAATCCTCCTCTAATCCTCCTCCCTAAGGCAGGATTACAGTACAGTGAACTAAGAAATTTCTCCTCCTGGATGAGAGATTCCATACAGGAGTTTAACGTGTTTTAAATCTCTTGTACTCACCCTGCACAGTGCAGCCCCTGTGCCTTTGCTGGCAGCATCCCTGGCAAGGCATGGGGCTGGCTCCCCTATTCCCTCCTTATTTTTCAGGAGGTCTACTGAAATTAATTGGAATACCAGGAAAACACGGCATAACCTGGCCCAACGCTGTGAAATGTTGTACATCCCAAATTTCATCCCAGAGGGGAAATTTTGCAGCCAATTATACCAATGGGCTTGATTTATTCTGTTGTTATTGCTGAACAGCAATATTCCACTTAGGCATTTAGATAGAGAAGGAGAATAGAACACCCTTAGCATGTGGAAGATGCAGAGGCAAACTGACTCCAATTCGGTGATGCTTTAAGGTGCTGTGCCTGCTGTCAGCTCACGACAAATCAGGTGCCAAGGAGGACCTCCCTGGGCGAACCACTCTTTAGCAGAAACCAATACTTTAGTGTTGCCTAATGAGATACCGGATCATTAGAGGACTGTTGGTTTCCAAGGAACAACAGGAGCAATTAATTTGGTCTCACATCACAGAAGGTAGCAGCACATGCTTGTTTGGGGAGAATAATACATCACAAGGAGCCCCAAGCAGGACTCGTGGGCTGCTGGTTTGAAACTGTAATGCTTATAGAAGACTTGGAGCCATTTAAACTTTTATCACCAGCTCTTGTTAAAACCAATGACATGAATTACTTTAAGTCTTGGTGGTATTAAGGCAGGAGGAAAAACCTGGCAGAAACTTGTAGTCTATGCAGAAATAAATGCAGTGTGTTGATTTTCCCCCCATAATGGCTCATATATCTAATTCATTTCATTTTAGGGGGTTTAAATTGGTTTAATTTCTTGGTTCTTATCTTTACTAATGGAAGATTTTACCTAGAATAAACACATACAACTAGAACATAAAGATCCCAGTCTGTTAGCACTAGCAGGAGGCATTTTTCATGCAAACTTGGAATTACTTTTAACTTAAGGAAATATCTACAGTGACTTTAGTGAGTTTAGAGTGTGAAGACCTGAACCAGCCCTCAGCTAATTCCTCTGCTGACTACAGGTGGTATAAGATTAAGACTAATGAGCCCTCAAGACAATCATGCACAAACCTGAACTCTGGTATAAACCAACATGCTTATCAGCTTGTTTTTAGACACTGCAGGCAGAAATCTGCTCCTCATTAAGGCTGCCCTTGTGGGACAACAATTAACCACATTTTAATGACTGATAAACTGCCTGTGAGAGGTTTTAAGATACCACCTTAAAAGTGCGTAGCAATACCTGAGCCCCAGGTGTCCTGGATCTTTGGCTTTCTGCTGCAATGCGAGAGAGATTTCATCTACAGATGAGCTTTTATCCATGGATGGAAGGTTTCACTTTATCTGCAGGAGTACTTACAGATTTGGATCACTTTTCTGTGTTCAGTACAAACTGCTTAAAGTTGTGTTTCGAATAGGAGGATCAAGGGTTTAGTTTAAGTTCTTCTCTGCTTGTATGCATGTTAAGAAAGGAAAAATAAGTCATTTCTACTGCGGTGTTTCTACTGTGATATTGACATTCAGAAGAAATCAATAAAAGCCCTGCTGTTTATACTACACGGTGGTGGAGGGGAGCTCCCACCCCGTGCACCAAGCCCCAAACGAGACCATGTTCAAATACCTGCAATGAGCAAAGTAGTAACCATTTCTTTGAAGATTTACAAAGAAAAAACAGCTATCCTTTAAATATTCCTTGTGCTAAAGCTGGAAGTAGAACTCACTGTTGAAATGTGACACATGGGGAACTCCAGGCTGGCTTTGATGGGACTATTAATTCAGCCTTAATTATGGATAAGGTTATCCCATGTGCCGGTGCTGAAACACACAGGAGGAAAATAAATCATGGAATGTTTTGGGTTGGAAAGGACCTTAAAGCTTGGTCCATGGGCAGGGACAGCTTCCAGTAGAGCAGGTTGCTCCAAGCCCAATCCAACCTAGCCTTGAACACTGCCAGGGATGTGTCACTGCCACTGTTATTCTTCCAGAAGGACTCATACATTGCACAGTTGATGGGAGAATCTCCTTCGCCTCTTCAAGCTCTTCAGCTGCAAGCAGTGGTGACAACCCGACCAACTCCCTTGAGGTTTAGGTTTGCCCTGAACTGAGCATTGTGGCAAAAGCCCAAGAGCATCCTTCCCTCATGGTACAGAAGATAGGCTGTACGCAGCCTGTGTCAAGCATTGTCTTCAGGTCAAAGCTTGGTGAAGAGTTTGGGGCCCTGAAATTCCTGATGCCTTCAACTTGCTGAAACAGCTTAAAAACAAACCTAAACCCCCAAAACTCACCACTTGAATCTGGGGGCAAAGGAGATTGTCAGTAGTAAGGAGAATGGTGCATGCAGTATGAAACACACCTACTACTGACTGGCAACTTCTGAGACTGCAGTATATCCACTTTCAGACACAAGATCAATGTGAATCCCTCCTGAGCACAGAATTACACCTCCGAGCCTCAACCTCCATTTACAAGATTTCTTTTCCCTGTGATTGTTATGGCAGCTTCAAAAAGCTGAACTTCATTTTCCTTGGGTCTGCAGAGAACCTGAAATGACCCTTTTGAGCACAAATTGTCTCAAGTATAGAAGTGAAAACCAACATGGCAATTGAAATGTCAGCGCTGCCCAATGTCTTAACCACTAGTCATGTTTAGAAAACTGATGAGTAAAGAGCTGATGACATTTATGGCACAGTGCAAAAGTCTTGTCTTCAAACCCCATAACTGCTGTCACAACATAGAGCTGCCAGGTTTCATTCCAACCCCTGTGAGCAGTGACTCAACGAAACACTGGACATCAGTAAAACCAGGTGAATCTGAAAAGGCAAATTCATCTCAATACATTCCAAATACCTTGATTTAAATAATTTTAGTGTTAATTTTACAATAATCAGTTACAAAACCTGGAGATGGTCGCACCAGGTCACAGAGGTAGAAGGTGTCTTTTGTACCTCATGTAGTGGGCACCTTCCTGTGCTGAGCTCAGCTTTATCCCGAAGGTCCGTTTAACAACACGTTTAAGGTAGAAAGCATTAATTGCATTATCATCACATACTTATAATAAAAATATTAATAGAGTACATTAGGTACAGATAATCAGGTCTCTCTGTTCTGAAAACATCTTGACCTAAAATATCACTTCCAGCTTAGCTGTGGGTTTCAAGAAAAAGTGTATTTCTGTGTAAAACCCCAGTCAAAACCATTTGTTAACCAGCTGGTGGCAGTGTTTTCATTAGGAAGAGATAAAAGGCATTCGTTTTCCATAAAATCCACTCTTTTAGCTATTAAAGTGGAAGAATCATACTTGTTACTTGGCTTCCCCCATTAAAATTCTAAGGAAATCCGTACAAGAAATAAAACCCCTCAGTCACTGCTGCAGAATACTTTGCTTATAACAGGTTCTCTAATGTCAGGAGAGCACAGATATGTTTCATTTCCCTTTCGACCTTGGTTGTAGTTTATGCTGCCGGAATGCTGCTTTCTTAGAGGGACCCTTGCTTTTCTGTGCAAGTTAACTTAGATTTCAAACCGAGACGTTAAGAATGCAATAAAACCATGACAGATTTAATATTGGTTTCTACCCACTAGTGGGCATTGTGTTTTGAAAGAGAGCGTTGGAAATTGTTTCTGGGAAAGGAAAGCACTGCAATATTACCTTGCTCTCCCCACACATTCAGCAGTGGCGTGTTCCCATCACTCTCCTGAATCTTAATTTAAAGCAGGCCATCGCTGTGTGGAGGAGAGCTTCATCTCTCCTTATGGCATGGGTTAAAAAGAAATAACAATTAATCAGCATTTATCAGAAATGGCTTGCAGAATACAGACTGACTTAGCTGGAAATACCTCTCCCATACCCATCCTTCCCAAGCTTCCAGCAATGAGCCTTGACATGCTATATTTACAGACTTTTTCCATCCTGAAATAACAGGTACCAAGAATACTAAGTGGTAAGGGAAAGCTATTCTGACCCCTCTGGTTGAGAATAACATCGCACTCCTACTCGGAGGAATCAAACACTCCTCCCCATATGTGATAGCCATGCCATCTGCACTGCCTCCATCTGCTAACTGGCATCTTAAGCCTACACATATGTACCCAAAACTGATGCCAGTATGTGTCGGAACACCTCCTTTATGTCTGGGAATCACATCATGCTATAGCTAAGATGGAAAAATAAGAGATGCTTATTATAATGCACAAACACCTTCAGCAGCTTGGGTGCAGAGCCAGCAGAGCCATTAACTGTGGGTCCAACTGCTGCACCCCTGTGCTCATGCTCTCCCTACATGCCCCCCATTGCACCTAAATTAGTGCAGGTGCAGTAGCTGCAGGGCTAATGCCTTTATGGAGGGTATAACGAGGTTTAGGAAAGCCTCATGACCCACTGTAAATACCTGCACTGCAGCTTGGAAATGGCCAGTTTCGATGGCAGCTCTCCAAGCTTGGGCACTTCTCTCTCTTTTTAGCACCATGAGTGCTCAGCTTGCTTTGGATTATCTGAGAATCACTGAAAAACAAAGAATAAACACTTACTGACTCCAATAAATGTGCTAATCTCTTAGAGACAAGCACTTGGGTGCTCTGCTGAACTGGGAGATCTTGTCTATAGGCTGTGCTTGTTAGCTTTCAGCTTCGTTTTGCTTCTATGGTAGAGTAGAAACTTCAGTGCAACAAACCCTGAGATTAAAACCCCACCTTACTAAATGGGAAAACCCAAATGCACATGCATATGTCATGTCAAAAGAGGAACTGTGTCATTCAGTTTGCCAGAAAGGTCAAAGTGATGCTTGACTTCAATGGCTCCAAAGCAACTCGGTGCATCCAGGGTTGAGGGGAACCTGGTCCAAGTGCTTGGGTGGACAAGCATCATCAGTCTGATACCTGGAGGAGAGTGGACCAGGGAGCAGAATGGGTGAGCTCCCAGAATCTCCCTCCCTCTGACTTTGTCAGGATGGATTGATTTCAGCAGATCACTTCATTTTTTTATGATCTGGCATTTCCCAATGGAAAACTGGATGAGATTTCTGGGCAACCCAATTTCAATTCCTTTTGGGGTTTTGTTTCATTCCTGGTCTTTTCCAATACTTGACAAATGAGGAATTTCTGCATAGATTGCAAATGTCTGGAATCAAATTTGCCCATAGAATCCCCTTAGGATGCACGTTTCATTATTCCTTTCTCAAGTTAGAAAATACTGTAAATATTTCTCAGTGAATGAGTGATTGATGTTTCAATCATGTTCGAATTTGCATCCACCTTGGTGTTCTTTCCCTGTGCATATTCCCAGGAGCTGGCTGAATGATCACAAAATCAGGCATTGCAGCCAGGAGTGTTTGTGGAATCACATTTGGTGCTTGTTCCCCAAACACTTCCCTATGGTTACACAGCCACGATCCCAGAGTGAGAGAGAAGCCAGAGTGTGAACTGGAGAAGTGGCACCATAAATGACCCAGCATGAAATCCACAGAAACCTGCTGCCAGTCGACAATGGAAGCCAATCTCCCACAATATGTTGGTGTATAAATCACAGACAGGCAGAAAGATGATGGGTATGTAAACAGAAGGGGAGTTCACACCAGGACTCGTGCCTTGTGTTCATTAATCTTTGATATTTATTCACTAGCATATAATGGTGCAAACTGATTTTTCCTCTTTTTTGGGATTTTATTTTGGATCTTTTAATACTTTTACAGTATACTTGCTGCAATAGGAAGCTGTATCAGATCCAATACTTGTTTATTTTATTTAATCTGTGTATTTTGACAATTGGCATCATCATATAAAATATTTTGCATTTAGAGCCTACCTTTTCATGGAGAAACAGCTTCTCAGCCAGCCACAAATGAACACTTTGAGTTTCTTCCTGTTGCTGGTGGTACTGCTTTGTTTTGCCTCCTGAAGCATCTCCTGTAAGAACACAAGTAGCTATTGGAGCTGGCAGCAATTGGATGGAGGGACTGAATTGGATGGAGCTGCTGTAAACATCAGAAACCCTCTGCAAAGTCCTTGCTGTTCCCTGGATAGTCTGAGTGCCAGTTCCCATCCCATAAATGTGAGGTTATGATGTTGCTGGGATATTTGCACTACCACATTCCTCAAGCACCTGCATCACCTCCTTGGTTTCCTTCAGTGTTCAACACCAGGAAACCTTGGGTCCTCTTTTGTAAGCTATTCCCCGCAATGATGGTGATACAGAGCAGTTCAGTTGCTCCATGCCATTCAGTGCCAGTTGAGTTTTGCTGCTACAATAAACCTGAAGACCTACTTGCCCACAAGTCAGACTCAATCCCTACTAAATGTGCATACCATCAAAAGACAGTGAGCAAAAGGCTGAATCCTCATCTGGGAGAGGATTTTCAAACTAAGCAGCATTTGAAGCCCAGATTTGGCTTTTACTGTGCTGGCATCTCAAATCCATTTGATGCTTTTGAAATCCTCAAGTTTTCCAGTGTTCCTGTCTGCTTTTCTACTCAAAACATTGTTCATACCAACAAGCTATGGCCAACCCTTATGACCCTTGGTCGTGGTTTAGTCTTTCACTGCCTTTTCAGTCCCCTTTGGTTGGATTTGTTGTCGTTAGAGGGCACTCTTCCATTCTTCTGCCTTTTTTCCAACCACATTTTAAGTAGGGATTATTGCAATGTGCAGAACCAGGGGGCTGTGGCAGGCGAGGGGTGAGGGGAGAAACACGCTCAAACCAAAACGATGCTATTTTCACTCTCAAAACTAATACAGTTCTGTGAGTGTGCTCTCTGTGAGATGACATTTGCATGATCTTTGCATAGCTCGCAGGGTATACAATTTAAGGGAACAGGCATTAACTATTTCACATTGCAACAGCTATCTATGAAGGCTGGGTGATTTCCCAGCAGGAATTGGAGTGAGTTAATGCAACGCAGCCGTTCCTTGACATTGCAGGGTATTAAAGTAGAGGTGTTAAGGTGACTACTCTGTACCTAAGTTTAGTGATGGATATCTCTGAAATCCTCCAATCCCTTCAACTCACTTCAAGAAGCTGCTCTGAAATCACAGACTTGCCAAAAAAAGACGTCAAAGACCCAAAAGTTACTTTAAAGTATGTAGGAAACGTATTTCTGAATCAGAGACTAAGAAATGTCTCACAGTCATAAAACCATAAGCCATCTATAATGCCATTCCAGCATTCAAAGTGGTAATATTCATATATCAAAGGCGAGGTGCTGTTAGCTTCCAACTTTTGTAGGATGGCATTCATCTTGATGACAAAAGTAATTATGGAATGCTAACCTGCAGCAGCTTCAAGCTCACAGAGGAAAAAGTACCACATCTCCCATCTCCAGCTCCCATCTCCAACCACATTTAAAGCTATGAATATGAAGAAAGAGCAAAATATACACACGTCACAGGCTTTTAACTTCCTTGGGCAAGAAAACACCCTCAAAATAGGGAAATTGCTCAGAGATCCAATTTTAGCCTGTCCTTTCTCTGCAACCTCCTTCATGCCATCACACGCTGGTTACCCATCATACCCACAATTAGTTGTCGTTTGCACTACCATAGTGCTGACATAATTAATTTGCACTGGTTAAGCACTTGTGCACATTCCAAATAGAGAGCGTGTGCCAGCCCCAGCAGCAGGAAAACACATCAGTGTAAGAGAGGAAGGGAAAAAGGACAAGCCCTTGTTTTTCAGACGGGAGATTCAAGCACAGATATAGTAAGTAACCCACCCAAGGTGCAATAGGGAGTGTGGGGAAGCTTCCTATAGGAAATAATCAGTGCATTTTTATAGCAAGGCTCCGCATCAAGCACGCTGCATTCCTGCCTGGGCTCAGCAATCCAGGGATTGTGCCTCTGCAACTCCACAGCATAAAACTATGAGCAGAATGAGAGGAATCTCTTTGCTCTCCCTGCTGGCATGGGAAACTCATTGTTTATTGATGGCAAAATTGAACCATTTCCTGAAGGTCAAGGATTTTAAAAGTAACTCTTAGAAATAAGAGTTTTCATTCACTGTGAGACGGGATCCCCTGGAGAGTGGCTGTGTTTGCTTTTCCTTCCCCGTTTTGTTCCGTTAGTCATGAACAAGT
>JANHGB010051602.1:0-35354 GCA_026283785.1 Coracopsis vasa
GCTGAAGAGGGACTCTTCATCAGGGACTGTAGCAATAGGACAAGGGGTGATGGGTTCAAACTTAAACAGGGGAAGTTCAGGTTAAATATAAGTAAGTTCTTTACTGTGAGGGTGCTGAGGCACTGGCACAGGCTGCCCAGCGAAGCTGTGGCTGCCCCATCCCTGGCAGTGTTCAAGGCCGGGTTGGATGGGGCTTGGAGCAACCTGCTCTAGTGGAAGGTGTCCATGCCCATGGCAGGGAGGTTGTAACTAGATGATCTTAAGGTCCTTTCCAACACAAACCATTCTGTGACTCTATAGGTCAGCTGCTAAGTTTCACAGTTTTCCTGCCTGTTTGTTTGCATATATGACATGTTGGAACATTTCTTAGCTTTCATTTTTTACACTTAGGAATGAATTCCTAAATTTTATCATGTAATTTTATTTACAGTGGTATAAAACTTGAATTTCTCCTTAAGATTGGGAGAAGAACATTTTTGTCTTTTTTAAACACATTTTCTGGCATTAACAGCATTTTTTCACTATTAACTCATAAAATCATAACAATCAAATGTGAAATCCAAAGAAGAAAACTTTGAAGTAAATCTTTGTTACTCATTCTCTGTAGGTGAAAGAACAAACACATTAGTTGTTTATTTAATTGTATTAATAGACTATAATTACAGTCCTCAAACAATCGACATATGTAGTTTAATGACACGACTTCAAGAGGGCTTGTGGGTGTTTGGCACCTTCTACCAACTATATAAAAGGTACTAATGTTGGCCGACGTATGTTCAGAGATTGACATCAATGACACATTACCACATTTTTCAGTGTCAGAGGTAACATTCTGTACTTGAAGACTGGTTTCTTGCTTTGTCCGAACAAGCTAACCAGAACTTTCCATGTACAGAAAATACTGTCAGTGTGTAATAAGATCAGCTTTGCCTCCTTAGTATTTCATATACATTGGTAATATAAAATATGCAAACTAGTTTTTCATCCATCTCGGTTTGAATGCTTTGTGAATTCACGCTTCAGCAATCTGATCCATCTCAGACATACACTCCAAATATCATTACCTACAAACTGCATGGCCTCCCTTTCCTTGGATCTTTTATTTTAAAGATTTGAGATTAGAGAGGGAGCTGGTGCTGCAGGGATGGAGAAAAATGGGGTTTTGAAATTCAAACAGCTTTTCCCAGTGCAGCTGATGAAAGCTTGTTCAGAATCAGATGTTTCTGCAAACTGCCTTCCTCTTTGCCTCACCTAATTCACAGTGAGGAAGGACCAGAACTGTCTGACCCAGGAGTCTGTTAACTGCGCTTTCTTTGTATTCTCTTTTGCACAAAAATACCTTAGAAAAGTTATCAGGTCTTTACAGCTGATCATTGAATTGTGAAAGCTGTTTGTCCTTTAGGTGTAGCTTGCTGTTGGCTCCATGGTAAACCATTGGAGAGAAAATATTTGTCTATCTTTAGCATCTTCTGACCCAGTTTAAAGTCTGATTATTTAAGTTCAAAAACTGTGTGAAGAAGAGCTAGAAGCAGCTTGGGCAGAACAGAGAGCAGGGTGGTGTTTCACAGAGATTTTATGTTTGTTGTTAAATGGTCACAAATCAAATGCAGACCACAAGGAAAAGCACCTTTTCCATGGTTTCTGCTCTGAAAGGCAAGGTGTTGGGGGTGGGAAGAGGACTGTCATCAGAGTTGTGAACTTTGAGGAAGATCTTCTGAATATGATTCTGGGTTCTTAGTAGATGGAAGCTAAAGCTTAAGCCTTATACTAGAGCTTTGCTAATATGTAATTTTACATATGATGCCTGTTACTTTGTTGGGTTTTGAGTTGAATAACAACCTTACAAATACATAAATACAAATACAACCTTACAAAACCATAGCAACCTTGCAAACGCAGTCACCATATTCTTTTGCTCTCCTACTCTCATAAAGCTTTGTCCCAGTTGCTACACTATGCTAGATTCCTTCCATGCACATCAGTGATCTTTACTGCAAGGTAGATGCCACTTTAGTTTTGCGAGTGTGCTGATTAAGCTCAAGTATTCATTCTAATATTTCGATCCAGTTTGAAATCCATATGCTGCCCAGGAACAGTGAATGGTGACCACTTGCTCTGCATTCCCCTTCTGTAAAACTGTGGGGTGTGTAAAGGAAAACCAGGAGAGTATTTATTTAATATCCTTTTCTCTGCTGATGAAATACACCTCAGTGTGCAAACAGGAACTCTTGAACTATCACACCTACAAATATTTATTTCCACCTTAAAAATCCTTTTCTTCTGACCTTTAAAGCCTTTCCCAAAATACATTGTAGTCTTCAGTAGTATGTTCTGACGAGCTGTCAGCTGAAAGCTGGTTTATGGCTTTTACCTTTCCACCCAGTTCTAAGTAAATGATAGTACCTTTAGTGATAGTATGAATTTATTCAGACGCGATCACTGCGCAGTCAGGGAGATGAAGTAAATCTGGTTTCTTTAGCTTTCCTGAAAATGTTCACCTGACCCTTGTAGTTTCATTGACTATTGATTCTGTCTTCTCTTTTGTCGTCCATATGTATTATTCACACAGTGCATAAATCTCTGCCTATACGTTAACATTATCCATAATTAATCTCCAGAGAGTTGATGAAACTAAGGATGTCTGCATAGATGGGGTTTTCCTCAGTTAATATTTTCATCCTGATTGACAGTGATAAGATTACTGCAAGGATGCTGATGACAGGCAAAAAACAAACCCAAAGGAAAAGACACTTTGGAAGGTATATATCACAGTGTCGAAGATGAGTCAAGTTAAGTTATTCTTTCTTAAGATCTGAAGCTATTAAAGGAAGCATTCTCCAGAGATTGACTGGGCTTGGTTAGAAATCTTCTGGAGTACTAAGCTGTGCTGAGAAGACACGCAAAATAGAAACTGACCTTAAAAATGGCTGGAATATAAACTGCATCCTCTCTGTTGTTTATGAGACAACAGGACTTGTTAGGGAACAAGACAATGGATGACAAATGGTACTTAGGACTAGAAAACATGTATTTTGCGGTTTTATTTGGACTTAGGAGCAGAAACTGTAGCCAGGAGCAGTAAAGCCATTTTGACACATACCTCAGTGTGTGTTCCAGTTGTGTGTACCAATATGTTCAGTCTTTTCATGCAGGGACTGAAAATTAAAATTTCATCCAGACATCTTCCTCTGTTTTTTCTCCCATTTTCCTTTTCCTCTCAAGGCCCAAACACCAGATTGAAGCAATGGAAACTTCTGAGTATCAGGTTCAATGGGACTATCCAGATTTAGTTGTACACAGTTGTCTGAAGTTACTTGAGAAAGACTGAGCATATGTTTTCCTATGTCTGAGATGTCTCCTACCTGCTGGTTTTGCCTATGAGGCAGGCAGTGCTTTATCTTGTGTCTTCATCGTTTAGTATTTCTTCCAAATCGTAGACTTTCTGCTAGAGCTATCTATTTAAGGATAGAGCCTTTAACAGGCACAGTGTCATATGTGTTCGCATCTCATATCCTTACTACAAGATGAATTGTGTTTGTCCAGGATTAAGGACATTAAAGACTAATTTTGCTTTATGCCCCCCCTCCCCTTTATTACAAATTGCTTCATACCATAATCTTCAGAACACAAATGACATTTGCAGCAGGAAACTGATGTTACCACTGAAACATTGCCATGCATTTGGAGTAAGTATAGCTTTTACTTTCAAATGCTCAGTTATCATTAAGGGGACCTGGGGACTTGATATAAAAATTGGAATTTGATTTATGAAGGTGTGAGAGGTGAGGCAATTTTTCTGACCATACCTGTCATTTCCTGTGCTTGATCCACACGCTGTCTTAGAACACAATTGTATCTGCAATACAAAGTGCGAAAGCCAGGCAGAACTGGAAATGTGTAGTTTGACTTCGCTCAGGACTTTGGTTTCAGAAGGATTACTCTTCCATCTCAGAGTGAGATCAAGATAACAGCACATTAGTGCCTGAATCCCTCTTGAGCAGATACTTCTAATTTTATTAACCATTTTTTCCCAGTTGTAAATAACATCATTGTCAAAGCAGCTGGAAGTGTGAAGGGTAGTGGAGGAAGCATGCTGTCTTCTGGAGTCTGAACAGAAAAGCTGTTACTTTGAAACTCTAGAGACTAAGGCTTGTATTCTGTAACAGGATTACTCTGTATTTACTGAAGTGTAGACACCACTCAGAAGCAGTGTCTCTACAGAGCAAAGAAAACATCCTAAAAATAAACTGCTTAAAGTAATTGCAAGAGAAAAGCTGTAAGATAAAAAATAATAGAGAGGAATAATTTATTGGGCAACTGCATCTTTTCCCTTATTTCTTCATCGAAATTTGTCTGTCAATGTGCTTTGACAGCATGTTTAAATGGGAGGATTACTTTGCTGGATAAAATATGATCTTGGATCAAGGTACCAGGCACAATATGCTCATAGTAAGTCATAGTGTTGTCTCACAAAACTTAGTGTTAAAAAAAATCGGTGTTGATTATGGTAATGCTGTACACATACATTTAAGTTCCATACTTCTGTGGTGTTATCTTGCACATATAATTTGTTCCTAGACAAACCTTTGCTTTTTCACAAGTAGCTTTCAATTTCCTAAAAATTTACAACAAAAATGTTTTCTCCTTGCATGAATGAGCAAGAATTTTGCATGCAGGATTCCAGCTGCCTTGAAAATAGATTTCCTTGTGCTTATTTGTCTTGAACCACTGATGCAGTTATCTGTGAAGCAGTGAATATACTGCTATGCATGCATATTCTGTTCTTTATCTGTTTTGTTATGCAGAACAAACCTAGAGTATATAGAAATGCTCTTCCTGATGCTTAACTACCATAGTAATGACTGTGGTGGTGACTGTCGTAGTCATTCCTCTGGTGAAATTACACAACTGATAAGAAATCTCAGGGCTACAAAGCTGTTCTTCCAATAGTGGCTGTAATTAGGAGAGATAAAAAGGACCAAGCACAGTCCTTAGAGTTTTGTTCACTAATTTAGCCAAAATAACATAGGAAATGCCTATAAGCAGCAATGAACATGTAAGTAAAAAGTAATGCATATTTGAAAAACTAATTTGAATACATACATAGTCATGGGGCTTAAAGTTAGATATTAATACCAGTATAAGGGAGGACAGTGCTTTTAAAATATGCTTGGGACTGTGATGTGAAAAATCACTAGGAGTGGCAAAATGGTGCTCAGTGGTTGTGCTACAGTTCATTACAGCGTGATACTACATTGGTATAAGCAAGCAGGGTTTAGGTATTGGAATGTATCTTGCTGGTGAGGATGAAAAATGGGCAGAAAAAGAGTTCAGCTTAATTTTAAGCTTAATTTTGAATTTTGCTCTTCTTTATCATGAACCAAATAGCTTTTCTGTTCTAAGCAGAGCAGTTGTCATCAGAGTGTAGTTGGCAGATGTTTGGTTTGCAGGGTTGACAGATACGTGTGCTTTATCTTGTAGCATCCGTTTTAGATAAGAATGGCATTTTATATAAAAATAATGAGTTTATAATTATACAACATAAACAAAATAAGGTTGAAGGGTCCATTGGGTTTCATTACTTCAAAGTGCCGCAATGCTTGCACATTATAGACAAAATTTGCCACTAAAACCAATTCACGTGAGACATTACCAAGCAGAAATACAAAGTAGCTAAATGCTCTTAGAGTCAGGTATCTGTTTGTTTTGTAGGCTTGACTTCCTTAACACTGAAGAGAACTTGGCATCCCTTTCAAAGAGGTGCTTTTAGTACATGACACTTTAATAGAATACCTTGGTGTAATATTGAATTAACAAAGGCAACGCTAAATTATGAATGTTCTTTCCCTTCTCCCTTTCTTTTCTGTCCTTCTGCCCAAAGTTATCCCATATATTGACTTTATGAAATAAACATCCAATCTGTCTTACAGTGTGGTTTGACATCCATCGGTGAAATAGATTTTGAATAGAAAAAGTACCGGTGCTAAGACTGCCAGATTGTCCGTCTTAGGCTGCAGCAGTGAATTGCATTAGGGCTGGAGTCATTTAAAAAGAACCTGTAATAAATCCCTGCTCTTGTGTGGGTGAGTGCTATAGTCAAGCCTGTCTTCTGTGTTATGGTCTCCAGCATTACAAATGATCTTCAGGAGCAGAAAGTGCATCAGCTGCTTCTGCAGGTATCAGAAGTGCTGTGTAGCTGGGGACTTTGGGAGTATTAATGCAGTATATGGGAAATTTTTAATTCAGCCAGCCTCTAAAAGCTGTAATTGTTATTTATATTCTGGATGAATGTTATACAGTACGGGCAACTTTGAAAACATCTTGGTAGTATCTTTCAGATGCATCAACTGTGGTCACTTCCTAGTAGTGTTTTTCCATTATTATAAAATAGTTATGTGCAAGAGATAAGCCATGTGCTGGAATTCAAGTCTTTGATGTCTATGAACTCAGTAAGAGCTTTCAGTCTACACCAAAAGGTGAAAAGTCTAACACTTGTGGAAGATAATGTGTAATAATAAATAAAAGCACAGCATTTTTTCCATACGAAACTTCCTTACTGTAGTAGTTTTCAATGTGAGTTGCTTTTCAGTGTTGCTCAAGCTATTTTCCCTACCACATTCTCAAATAGGGTGATGACTTTTTATCACACATCAAAATAACACATTCCAGTGACATAACTCATCAGTGAGAGCAGTTTTGGCAGGTTAAGTACAAAAAGAGCTTTGTAAGTAGACAGAGCTGATGTCAAAAGCCATCTCACACTCGTCTGCTATGTAGAGAAAAACTTGGTTTCACTTAAGCATTTGGATTTTTTTCCCTCTTTTAGGTGGGTTTTTTTCTTTTATCTTTTTAAACCTAATTGTGGATTTGTTTTTCTATTTGGAATTGGAAATTGTGTAGTGGCCATTGGGGCTTCTCAGATTCTTCCTCAAGATGTCTCAGGCTTTCACTCTTGTTTGATTGCTTATTTAATCATCACCTTTTAATTTTAAAGAATGTAGATATCTAGATGCTGGTTTAGTTTTTCAAATGGAATTTTAATTAATGGCCATATAACTTACTGAAGATTATGATGTGAAACAGTAAGAGGTGATTTTAACAGAAAGTAAGGAACAATAGATATTCTTTATGTTCTCCAGGATCTAGGTGTAAGTATCAGCACTGGAGGCTCTGTATCTAAGTATTTTGGGTCTGTAGAATGGGAGTATGTGTTCAGGAAGAAACACCAATGTTATTTCAAATTAAAACTAAAAACGAGAAGGAGACAATCTTTGAATCTAGGATGTCTTCAAGATATCTGAAGTTTATACAGGTTATTTGTTTGTTCTTTGCAGTGCATTGCAGTGCACAGAAACGTACCTTTGATAAGGAGATGCTTTGAAACCACAAGGTCTGAGTCCTTTGAATATTCTTTCCTAGGTCAGTCAAGGTTTGTGATTCAGGTGGAGCTGCAGTAAGGATGCAGAAGATAGCCCCTCATTTCCCATATATGATACAGTCATCTCATATCAGATTTGTTTAATATCCTGATCTTGCAAAGTATTAAATGTCCTTTACAGCCAGGAATTGTAGCATCTGTCTCTAATTATCTCACAACATTTCTAGAATTCTTGTCAAATTCTGCCTTACAGGAATGATAGTTTGTAATCAGTTTCAGATGCAATAATGTTCACTCAGCCTCCTTTGCCGTATCTTCACCGCTTGTGTATAACAAGTCATGTTCTCTTCTTGCACCTTGTCTTAGGAGACTTAGTTTGCATACACAGTAGCAACTGCCTGCTGTCTGTTGTGTGTGTGCTGCATACATTTTGATGTTGTATGAATGGATGTGGTAAATAGGAGAGTGACTGCAGAGTAATTCTCATTCTGGTACATACCAGGAAGCCAGAGGATGATCCAGGAACCCTGGCAGCGATGTAGGTAAGTTCATGTGCTGTGCCTCAGGCAAACACTGATTAATGAAATGGCACAGTACCTAAGCAGCTTCAGAATCTGCTGAGAAAGGCTGTTTATGGCAGATATATTGCCTATTTGGACAATATCTGCAGTAACAGTGCACCAAAAAGTTCCTTATAATTCTATAGTTCCAAGGCATAAATACACAAGCAAGAAAAGCAAAAATGTGTCATTTCTTTGCATAGGGAGCAGGAGGGGACACAGATGACGTGATGTCCCTATCCCTAGTTTCCAAGCCCTGCCCTGTTCCATTATAGTATATTTATCTGTGTTTCCAGGATATGGTCAGTCTGACCAGTTAACTCATGGAATCAAGCAGGAATGTCTGCTTTTCAGATGTGTTCAGAGGACAGAGAGCCTTTTGGGATTCCTGGCAAGACTGTTGTGGCAATTACTTTCAAAATAACACTAATAAAAAGAAAACAAATGTTAGGAGAACATGGAAAGCCTGACTCCTTGCAATTCATTGCTTCCGTCCCTTAAAAGCAAAAGCTAAGAGGCCTAGCTACTGAGGGAACTGTGATAGAGGATTTATTCTGATTAACTCTGCATCTATAACAAGTAGTTTCTACATCTGTAGCAGTCTGAGTATTTTCAGAGGCAGGGTGAGCTGATTCAGCAATGGGCTTCATCCTGTATTTAAACTGAAGAGAGAATTTGCTTCCAGTTATTGGTGAAATGATGAGAATCTGTACACTCCATACTTAATGGAGTATCTAATTAAAAAGGGGAAAAGGGAGACAGCTTGATTTTGTTACAGTAATAACACTCTGGCTTGTCTCTAAGCCCAGCAATGTGTTTGCCTTTCATCTGCATGCTCTGATCAATATCTGTAAGCTGAAGCAGTTATTTGAGTCTCTGCAGAAATCCCCTCTCATGGCTGATATTTCTGCTTCCAGTCTTGGAATTGAATTCCTCTCAGCACCTTTAATAACTGTATCACAGTGGCTGCATGTGGATATGGGTTGTCTTTTGCCTTTTTCTTTACAGGGTTAGGACTTTTCTCCTGCAGGCCAACTCCCACAGGATTTCCAACTTGTAGTATTTGTGTTTTAAAGTCCTATTTAAATCCTCATTAGTTAGTATGTTTTTCATATATAGATACAACTTCCATTTTTGCTGTTGGAAACCAAGGTGTGCATGACATGCTGTAGGTTTCTAATACTCATTTGTCAAAAGAAAATATTGGCCAAAGATTTTGGGAATATTTGGATGTTTTTATAGGTTAATAGAGAAACACTGAAATGTTTGCATGTAGCTGCAGGCCTGTTTAATGCCATGTAGGAAGTGTGATTGTTCCATACTCCTGTAGTCTACATTTGTAGGAATCATTTCAATAGGTGGAAAATTCCTCAGGACTTTGGAAAAAATGAAAGTTAGAAGCAGAGAAAGCAGTGAAAGGAAGTGTATTGAAGACATTAGGACTTGTCCTGGGAAAATTGGTATTTATAAAGAGAATACATAATGGTCTCCTTATGTGCAAGTCACACTTTAGATCTGTTGATGCAGTTGTTTGAATCTTTTTTAGCTTGTGCATTGAGTGGTCAAATGGAGCTGGGCCAATATCAGCTAGGAGAACCAAAACTTGGCTTTAATCACAGAAGACACAATTGGTATTTGCCCTGATTGACAAGAAATGTATTGCAATTTTCCATTTTTATTTCTGTTTTCGTCGGGGGATTAGATTAATTCATACACTCATATATAGACTGTGATCATACACATATTGCTGTCTGCTTGTATGCATAATAGAAAGCGGCAAACCAGCCCAAAACATTAATCATATATTTGCTCACTCTGATATTGGGAATAATCATGATTTTGTTAGATGCTAGGCCCCTAATTTGGGAAAAAAGTATATTCTTCCATATTAGAAGAGAAGGGAATTTCTCTCTTCTATTTTTGTTCCAGACTAACTTGTTATATCACACTTATGTAAGCTTTCCCTGTAATCCCATATAGCAAATAGGTTAATTCCTTTCCCATAAAAAATTCCCAGGGATGGCCCCTTTGTGCATTGGCGGTATAACTGTTTCAGGAGGTATGCAAGAATACTTTGACCTTGGGTTTTCTAACAGAAATCAGTAGCTTTAATCAGGAATAATAGTTCCTTGGAAAAAAACCTTGCAAAGGTGTAATTTTTTTCTCTATGAGGCTTCACTCTTATGAAGGAGAATAACTTCTGCAGTATTACACATAGTAGCTAATTTACCTTGAGATTTCTAATAATTCCACCATGCCGCTGTATTTATTAAAGCTAATATGTATTGCAGAATGAACTGAGAACCGCAGTATCAGATCTAAGTTTAAAAGTAACTAATACAACCTCGTTTTCTTCTGCCTATTTTAGGTGTGTGATTTATAAGCAATATCTTCTGTATGCCCCTGTTAACATTGCATTTTATTAATTCCAAGTAAAACCAGCCTATGGGTTTTATAGTTATAATGCTTTGTTTGTATATTGGTGCTAAAATTGAATGTAAAAGGGGAGCAACAGAACAGTGGCACTGACTGTATTAAGCTAAGTAATTTTAAAGAATAAATGCATAAGAAAACTACTTATTCAAACCCTTCCAGAAAATGAACTATTCAAATTTATTTCCTACAGTAAGATTCTTTGAGTACCATCTTGTCAGCAGCTCAATTGCAAACACCAGAAAGTGAATTGGAAAGCTTCCACTTCTGAAAACTAAGAACGGGTTTATCACATGTGATGCTTTCTATGGAATGCAAATGTTTACCATACATCATCTGAATTTTTCTCATCTGTGAAATACTTCATTGAAAACAGAAAGCACTCATCCAAATCCTTCTTTTTTAAAAACATCCAGAAGGACAAAACAAGCAGCCTGGATTCTGGCCATACACCAGTGCTAGTCAATAAAAGTCAACTGCAAAGACTGCAGTAAACAGAAAGTCATCCTGCAACCAGTTCTAATATCAGCAGTATCTAAACCATGGAAAGTTTTACAACTCTTAGTTATCTAGTGTATACATTCATATTAGTGCCCTTTGTTGCATGGATTTAGAATTGCTTAATTGATTCATCATCTCCACAAAGGGAGCAGCTAATGAAGATTCTCTTATCTCATGGAGCCAGTGCTTTTGAGAAAGAAGGATCCCAATTTGGTCTGTCCTGAAGCTTCGAAGTTCTTAGTGGCAGTGGGATGCTGCGTAGTGACACATGGGATATTTTAGGTGACTACAGATTTTTTGCATTAGACTTGGAGGCATGAAAGAGACTGGAATGAAGCAACAAGTTGGAGCTTTAGTTTGAAAACCGGGGGAAGGAGACAAATCAAATGTATGGCTTGGTGGAAAAAAACAGGTTTTCTATATTCTTAATCGAATGGATGGCGTATCAGTATACTGCATAATCTTAAGAATTAGTTCTCCCTTTCTACATCTACTTCCTGGAAAACTCTGATAACAGAGATATTTTTAGAGCACTACATGCTCGAATTAGCAGATTACTTTAGAGTTCTAAAAAAGCATTTATGCAATTCAGGTATAAGAAAAGGTTTCACAGAAACAAACAGTGAAAATACATAATTGCAAGTGCAATATTCTAGTTAGGTATTGTAGGAAGGATAATGATGACATTATTTTGCCAAAGGTGTGATTAGAATAATTCCTTTTCCGTTCTATTTCCTTTTCATTTACAACTATATTTACAAGGAAAGTATATATGTGCTCATAAATGCACAAATACATAGTACAATTCTTGTTCTTCTTAAGCTAATTCTTAGATCTGTTAAACTTTCATGAATGGTACACACAGTGCACCAGGTAATACATATTTATGAACAGTACACACATTACCAAGTAATATGCAAAATACTCCACAATTATCTGCAGGCCTTTAAATACCAAGTGATAGAAGGTCATGTAGTGGGCTAACCTCAAATACTACAAATACTACTCTTAGAAGATGTTAGCTCATTTATTGTGTTGCAAAACCCGAACAAAATGCCATCTTTGTGGCCCCAAATACCAGATCTGACTGGGGAACATAGAGACTTTGCAAATGAGATTGTTCTTCAGAGCTGTGTTCAACATCCTTTTCTTAACACAAAAGAATTCCCATCACTGACTTTAGTGCACTTGAAACTTCATTTGAAGGAATTCTGCAAACAACTGGGTTTGTGTAAATGGCCTCTTTATGTATGTTTAGTTACTTTAATTAGTTGTGTAATTTGACTGAATAATTATCTGTGTGTGGAATTTGCATTAGTATTTAGTATGTACCTTACCCAGGTGTTCTGGGGGGTTGCATTGCTCTTTGCTGCTGTTCTTTGCTGATTTTCTTTTCTGCACATAGGTACAGCAGAGGTTTACCAATGTTTCAGTAGTTTCATGACTCTAAAGGAGAATATCAACTGGCTGGTTTTAGTTGGAGAGCAAGAAATTGATGGTCAAGAGCCCCCCGGCAATGCTGGGAAGCACATTCCCTGTCATGTTCTCCTGTTGTACAATAACTGCAGAAAAAAGTCAAATTCTCCTCACATCTCTCCCTCCTTCCCCACATTTTCTAGAGCAGGGAAAGAACTTTTGGCTTCCAGAGATGGGGCTTGGTGTGTTCTGATCTGGTGGCATCACCCAGGACAGGCAGAAAACTCACTGGTTTTAATGTTCTTCATTCCCTCTGTCCTGATCCACAGTGTTATGAAGCATGGAATGAAGAAATCTGTTGGTTTAAGCAGCTACTCTAGCAAGCTTCAAAATGTCTTCAGGAGCTCCCAGAGCCCAAGGTTCACCTTGGGATTTCAGTGGGATGACTGGAGTCATCTAGATGGAGAACTGTGAGCAGACACAGCAAAACCGCCGCACCCATCACTGGATTGCTCACAGAGACACAAAAGCCATGGAGGCACAGGGAGGCATTATCAAACATGATTTAGCCTCAGTTCAGAAACATAAGGCATGCATTGAGAGGCTTAATTTAGTTCATATTAATTTTCTTTTTAACTCAATATCCTTTCAAGGCCACAAACCATATCCTGAGGATCAGAAGTGCTCTCTGGCTAGCTAGAATGATAGAGCATTCGGTATTGCTGAGATAATAAATTGGAAATAAGTAATAATATAAAGCATGAGAACATCATGGTGCTTTTGAAAACAAGCAAAAGTTCATCTTTATTACATATATAACCGTGCCTCTTGCTTGATGCCATACCTGAAATGTTTCTTAATCAATTTGCCAGGTGAAGTTTATGTAGGTTATGTAAAGAATCTGCTGAACAATTTTGGAATTGTTAGCAGTTATCCTGGGGAACGAATGCAGAATGTGAGCTTGGGATGCAAAATACCAGGAAATGTCATGCCTATTTTTAGGAAGGGGAAAAAGAAACCTGGAAATTAAATGTCAGTCAGCATACCTCTCATTCCTGGAAAAATACCGTAATAAGCAACCAAAGAAACTAATTCCAATCTGCTATAAAAAAAAAGGTCATTTTTATACATATACATCAGAAATGGAATGTGTTGAACCTTTCTGGGGTTTGGTAGCAGGCTCTGTAGGTAGGAGTGGAGCAGCAGATGTCACACATCTTCATTTCAGCAAGGCTTTTGAGGCTGCCTCGTAAGTTGTAAGAGAGCGTGGTCTGGCAGAAGTCACTAGGAAAGGGGTGGCTAACTGGAACGTTGCACTTTGACAAGAGTTATCAGGAGTTCACTGCTAAACTGAAGTAATTTGTAAGATCTGCATGATGCCCATCCTGAGTCTTGGAAGCTGTTTCTTCTGGTTTGTGTTCGCAGTGATTCAAAGGGTATTATTTGGAGTAAGCCAGATTTGGAGCAAAGCCATCAGCAATCTTCCAACAGCCCAAGCTGTTGCCAAAAACCATTAAATAACCTGGTTTAAAATGTCAGTCTTTCCTAGTATAAACCCCAGATACATCAAGTTGTAGTGCTCTCCATTCAGCTAAGGATGCAATGTGCAGCATGCAATAAATCCATTGCCAATATTCAGTGTACTAAAGCCTCAATGCATACTAGAAAAGTCAAATAATTTTTCACCTATATCTTTTTACCACACTGAAAACTGTATGTCTGGCCTCTGTTATACTGGATTGCATACTAAAATCTGTCTTTAGATGGCTGCCGGGTGCATGGTTCATAGAAAAGTATAGTATTTTATGTTATGTCGACACTTAGTGAATCATGCTTCCTGCTATTTATTGCAGAAATATATCATTTGCTTGTTACTATTGAAGAATGTTTGCATGTATCTGAAGTTCTTTTGACTTCTTAGAGACCTACTACAACCGGAGTAATTGGAGGTAGCTATTTATTGGTAATTCTAATAGATGATAACACAGAACATAGCCGCAGTTGACCCCTCAAAGGTTACCTTTGTTTTCTGAAGGGGAAGATGGGGGATTGTTGTTTCAGAAAGTACATAGTATTGACATGCAGAGTGCCTGTAAACATACACCATTTCCAGAAGACTCACAGAATGTCATCCATCTCTTTCAACTGAAGATCCTTAGGACAAAAATTATGTGTAATTTCTTCTTAATACATGAAAAATACCTGTATTTTAAGGACATTTAGGGCTCCGAGTAAGCATATAATCATAAAATATTCACAGTGTACAACAGTTAATGTACACAACAGTGAGTATGCCAAAGAATAATGCCATAATTATAGCTCCTGTAATAATTATGTCTTATTGTGGCTTCCCTACTCTTTTTTATCCCGCAGTTGGTATAAGCTTTTAAGCAGATGCCTTGGTTTTGCCCTTTGCAGTTTATAGGCAAATCGCTGCTGTGTTGATTCTGCAGTCATTGTCAGCAATTCAGCAATCTCATTTTTCTTTTACGGTTTTGGCAGAGATGAAATGCAAAGTTTTTAACCTTCCACTTCCCTGCTACTTATTTGTCTGTTGGAAGCAAAACTCAAAGCTTAAATAGAAGAGCAGGCGTACCCTCAACAGTAATGCATTCTTCTTCTCCCTACAGTTCTTGAAGCAACTGACTATTTAAAGAATGAAATGCAGTCAGTATGAAGGCACAAATGAAAAGACTGGAGTAAACTATAATTTGAATGGTGTCTCTTTTAATGAACAATAGCTCAGGCTCTGTAAGTGAAACCTCCAGAGTATATTAGATTTCTTATTATAGATATAGAATATCTATAGATATAGTCTATAGATATAGAATATATAGAGAGGTATACTCAATATATATAGACTATATATCGTGGAATCAGAAGTTTATAGGGACCTTTATTGAGACATGAAATAAAGCCATGTGAGCATGGATTTCAGTTCTGAATCTTTCTGCTCTGAGACAATGAGAGCACTGGAATTTGTCATGGAAAGATAGATTATTATCCACAGGACTCAATGCGATACTGTGCAAAGTAGTACAGCTACCACAAAATAGATGGGATCTGGCATGATGTGGACGTCTTTACAAAGATTCCTTCTGAAAGACTGAAGCCTTTGTAGTATTGTTTGCTCTGTGTGTCCATATCTGCCTCTGGTTTCTTCCTGCAAAATCTCTGGATCAAAAGCAGCCCCACTGAGCAGATGATAGAAATAGAAGTTCCTACAATCTTTGTATGACTTGGATGCTGGGTTAGAGGAAGAACCACCCTGCTGCCAGAAAGGCTGCTGCCAGGTGTGCTGAACTGAGTTCATCAACAGGCACTTATCTCCAAAGGAGCTGTAGGTGCTACCATTTGCTCAGCCACATGGTCGGGGGAGGTAGAGGAAGCAAGAGCTTAGAGGGTTTGGCTTAACTGCTGGAAAACAGGGGAGCTGCTTGGAGAGAGGATTGAAGGCAGAGTGGAAAGTCTTCCATTTTATGGTGTGAGGTAACAACGGAAGGTAGTGGGGCTGTGAGGTCAGTGTTAAAGAAGATAAAGGTTCTGTTTTGATATTATCTCTGTTTTGCTGGTGGGAAGGTTTAGGGGCATAAGATGCAACTTCTGAGAGAAAAAGCTATGCTATTTCTGCTGCTCAAGATGGTATATTTGTCTTCCTGATGTCAGGTGCTGGTTTGGGATGCAGACTCTGTACTCTGTAGCCCAATGTAATAGAGCAGCTGTTGTTTAATGCTGCTTGGTTGGCATCAGCACCATTTTACCCTGTCAGGTGATTTCAGTTGAACAACAAACTTGCATCATTTCACATTTGCTAGTACTACAAGCAAATGTTTGCAGAAAATAATAGGAATGGGGAAATGTGAGGCATGTAGAATTACAATTGTGTTTCAGCAAGTGTTTTATGTCATTTTGTTTTCTCAAAGTACATTCTTGGTTGAAAGCAGTCTCAAGGACCTGTTCTAAATCTACATTAAGTGGATGAAATACGGTTTAAAACAGTGAAGTACTGCAATTCAGAGCTTTGGTGTTTGCTTATCTATCTTCACAGGTCACCTTAACATTATCCTTTTCCTATTGCTGCACGCTCCCAGTGAGGGTTCACTGCCAGTTTGTTTCAGGGTTGAATACGTAACATAGCCTGAGCAACGTGGGCTGCACATTGCACATTTACAGTCACTGCTGTGTCATGGGCTGGAAGTGTGTGTAGCAGAAAATGATAATGGGGTGGAAGAGTAAGGTTTCAGGTGGCTCAGCAATGCTAGTGAGCCTCCAGGTGCTTTGTATGGGATAAAGAGAATGGTGTTTCTTGGGAAAATGCTTTATGTTAATAATGTTCTTGCCATAGAGATTACCAGCAAATATTATTGTGATACATCCTTGAGGCATCAGAGATTCCGCTTCTGAGAGGCAGTAGGAATGTACAGAAAAATTCCATTACTGAAGGGTTTGGTTTTGGCAGAGAGTTTTTCCCTTCTGGTTCCAGTGCTGTTGGAATGAGGAGTTTCTTTAACCTGACAGTCCCTCTGCTGCTTTAAGAGGGAAACCAGTGTGATGGTGTTAGTGGTGTTGGTACCACTTCTGCTCTTGTGAGGTAACTCGCATCTTTTTCCTCAGCTATTCCTTTTCAGTTGCCAGTCTGTAGTGAAGAGTAAAGGAAGAGGGAGGAAAAGGTAAATATTGTATTGGTGACCTTTTGGGTGAAGTCATATGAGAATGCTGTAATTATCTGTAGAGCAATATCATTAGGTCTTGAAACTTGGTTCTGGTCTTGTAACAATCACTACCTTCATGTAGGCACTACTGGCTCATTTGAGGCATTGGGGACCAGAACTGAAACTATCTACTACAAAAGCTCAGGCTGTTGAATGAGCTGAAGGAGGAACTTCAGTCCTTCAGTTGACAGAAGGATCAATCAAGAAGCATCTCCGGAGATGTGTATGTGTGTGTGTTAGCATGGATGTGTACCCTCTCTTCAGCTCATTCTCATACGCAAGTACTCAATTGGAACTGAACCATGCCATGACTTTTTCTTTCCCCCAGTGGTCCCTCTGACTTTACAGAGAATGTGTTGAGCTGAAGTGTAGATTTATGTGTATTGAGTAGCTGTGAGCTTACATTCCTGCATTCTAGCTTTAGAGGAAAATCACAGTTCCTGGGTACATGTTCATGTTCTATTCTGGGTTAAATATTAAGCACTTGCACAGTGTGCTTTTACTGCCTCAAAGCAAAGCTACTTGTGAACTTACTTCTGTTGTTTATATAAAGTTTCTTATCAATGAATGAGGATTTACCATGTTAAGTACTATGAACCTGCAAGAAGATGTCTTTGTTCCCTGTTACTAATAAGTTAACATCTGTTGCAGATGGTCATTTTTTGGATTGTTTTACATGATTCAGGAAGGGCTGCAGCATCACCAAATACATGTTTTGGCTCTTAGGTTTTTGGTAAAGATCATAGGAAAGAAAACAAGAAGTCTACCTAACAATCCTGTGTGACTGCCTTGTTCCGCATCTCCTTGTTACCTCTGTTTTCATGATTACCTTCTGAAGTTTGTACATTGTCACTGGCCTCATTGCTCTGGCTCTCACACAACCCTCTTTTGTCATTCTTTTGGGCTGCATTTTTGTCTTGGGAGATAAGAGGTTAATTTTCACATTTCCTTTAGCAAAGGATCCCGCAGGGGTGATTTTGAGCATTGTTTCTGTTTTCCAACTTCTGAGTTCAGTAACAACAGGATTAAGAACTTGGAAGTTAAACACGTAGACGTCCATCTAATTAAAGGGATTGGCTGTTGGCAGTTGTATTTTTCTTTCTCATTAGCATTCTGTTCATCCTGGTTTCTTTCCCTATCTCCCTGTTCCCTACACACTCAGCTTGTAATAGGAGTTGGTTCTTGAATGTAAAGAAGTGTGTTAATGCACCTGGGAAAAACATGTACAGGAAGGAACTGAATTTGCTTCTCTCTAACCTAGGTAAGATACAACAGAATGTTTCATTGTCTATATTTACGGCAATAATCAAAGCATCCATTCAACACTCATAAGGATTATTTAAGGTGAAAATTAAGTACATTCATTTATTTATTTCTTTGTTTTCAACAGAAAACCAATCGCCTATTTTAAGTTTATACCCCTGCAGCCAAGTGATAAGGGCATTTTAATGTTTTTCTGCATCTGTCTTTTTCCATTCTAATGTGTTGCAGGATTAGGGGATAGCTGATGCTGCCGTTAGGTAAATGTGGGCAAGTAGAGATCCTCATTACAGGGCAAAGTGGATAAAAAGAGTCAGTAGCTGAAGATGATGGAACTGCTGTGTCTACTGTCCATTAACTCAGTAATAGCACCTCTTCTCCCTGTGAGGGGAATCGCAGGGAGCAGCATTTTGCTGTGTTGCAGGAGCAAATCCCTAAAACCTCTGCAGCAGAAATGTCTGCAAGTAAGGAGATAAATACGTGAAGACAGATTGCAGCAGAGACTTTGGGGGCATCAGAGTTTTTCTGTTCTGGTCTAACTATTATGTAGAATTACTTGCATCGGCAGGGTGTTGAGCATTCTGTTCACAACCCCAAGAATATAAACTAGGCTGGTAACACGCATGCGTCTCTCTCAGGGTTTGTGAGTTCTTTTGCCATGTAACTCACAGCTGAGAGTTTTTTCAGCACTGAAAGTAAAAATGCTCTGGAAAGCATATTGTGGCCATAAAATCAGAGAAACCAAGCTGCATCTACTGACACTTCAGGACTTCATTTGCCTGCTCAATAGGCATGGTGTTTATGGATCGTCCAGCAGATGTGAGCAAGACAGGTGCTCAGATGTATGCTCTCTACTGCTCTTTATTAGAGGGAGTGTGTGCTGCTTATAGTTCAGTGTCAAAGGAAGGGAGTTGAAGTTCTATGTTACCACTGGGGCTGTTTCTAAAGTAGAAGTTGCTGTCACTCTAACCAGAGGACTGGTAAGATTTGCTATACAAGCTTTGGACTTGTGACTTCCTTAAGCTTTACAACTGGGAGTCCTGAATATATGTCACTGCTCTACCACACGGAAATTTGTGCCATTAGACTCAGAAGTCAAATTAGCAATAAGTCATACAAACACACCTGTGTATTGAGTTCAAGTAACTGAAAAATAATTGGAGTTGATAGGTTACTATCTTCCTGGTTTTGTCAGCACCATCCAAGTTGAAAGCAAAGGAAGAGAAATGCTCATCTGTTCTGTTGGTCCTTTAATCGTGCATTATTTACACGTTAGTTGGCCATTGAACTGGTTTTTATGAGTTTTGGAGTCAAGGGCTGCAACCGGGTTTCAAATACAACATACAAATGGATCCCGAAAGGGATCTGTATTTCTGAATGTCTAAAGGCTATCTTCCAGCACACTTCATTTTAAAATATGATGATGCTCACATTGAGGGTTCATAGATTTTAATATATGTAGTAATACTTTGCCTGGGAAAGGGATGATCGAATGGTTAGCTTTAGATATAATTGCATTTCTTCATCTCTTGCATAAACCCCCTCATAACTTCTCTTCCCACCTTTTAGACTCATGTAGCTGTGCTACACAACAGCTTTGTATGTTTGCCTCATTTATTGGAGAGAGGAATCTCTCCTTTTCTTTCTGAAGGAATTTTGTCTTGTATTATTTTTGACGAGCAGTGTATATACCTAACCGAAGAGATAAAATGCTATTGACAGAGCAATATTTTCTAGTTGTTTACTGTGCTCTGTTTCACACAGCAGTGACAGGAAATCAGGTTTGGGTAGAAACCCTAACACCAAATGCTGCTGTGCTATTACAGTTTTCTTTTTATTCCCAAGTTTCCAGTGTTTGGCTTCATATGGATGTTTAACGTATGGCTGAATGCATCCAACCTGCCTTTGCTTTTATGTCATTGTATGGCCTATTTATGATAGACACACAGAGTCACTGCTTCCTTTTAAATTTCTGCTGAAGCTCTGCTTATATATATATTTTTTAACCATATTTCCTTGATGATTTGCTGTCACTAACTTGAAATGCTTTGAAATGTTTGCATTAAGAGCATTAATGAAGAGTCTGTGATCATCTAAGTTGAAATTTCTTCTGCTGTATTATTTTCAGTAAGCCCAGGATTTTGCAGTGTCTGTGATAGACGTGTTTGTTACGAAACGTATCTGTAGTTGGTATTGAGGGGATTCTGCTGAAAGAAGTAGTGCAATGCCAAGAGTTACTAGAAGACTGATGTTTGGGCAGCACTGCTCACCTGCCCAGTGTGTATAGTGTAGGAGATGTTAAAGCAGTTAAAAATCAGAAAGCAAGAAGATGCTTTGCCTGAAGTCATAACAAAATGCCTGATATTCAAACTGAAATGCAAGGGGGAAAGTAAGGAGCATTAGGACTTAGCACTTGCATAATCCTCTCCATCTTTTAAGTGCTAGAGGTATTAACTATTTAAGCCTCTAGATAAATTTTTTCACCATAGAAAGAGATATATGTATTATCCTTTTTCTCTCTTGGCAAAACATACAGACAGAAAAGCTAAATAACCCAGTGCTACACTGTGTGTCACTGGCAAAACCTAGATATACCTGGCTCTAGGGCCTGTGCTCAGTTCATGCTGCAGAGCAGCAGTGTATGTCTTAATAGTGTGTGAGTAGAAATAAGTGCACAAAATCATTATTTTGATGTAGACAGCAAAGCTACAGTACTCTATAATAACTGTACAAAGAATTTGCAGCAGTAACACAAATTGCTAGTTGTAGTACTGCAGCTTGCTAGTCTCAGCAACCTGCAGTGCTGTATGTAGCTAGTGTTGCTGTTGTATTGATCCAGGCCACTAAATCTTTAATTATCTTTCATAGTAAAACTTGTCTAAATAAATTGTTCTGTTGCTACCCGGTACTGCGCTCTTTGGCAGCAGCAGATGTTAATGCTGGAGTCACTTGCTACTTTTTACCATCTCCATGATCTTTGTCTAAAGATTTGGTGATATTAAAAGGAGAAATAATGCATCTTAAAAACTAATGGACTGCTAGACTGTTAGTTCTGGAGCATAACATTCCCTACTACTCATCAGAACAGGGGTGTAATATGTTATGGCTGTACAGATTTTCCTACCCTTTGAAATCCTCCCATTTATTTCAACATACTTGTATTTTCGGTGGCCTAAAGGAGTTAAATGGCCAGTTTAGTACTGCCCTTCTCACTTGTAGGGCTAGTGTGGTAAGCTTGGATGGTGTCTGTAAGATGGACACATATTTTTCTAGCACTAGAAGTAAAACAAAGCCTTTGGGCACATGTGGTAATAAACAGTCATTGCAGGTGTCCTCCTGGAGGTCTTCCACATGTGTGTGGCTGTTTCATCTTCACTGATACACAGCTGCCATTAGGGTTCATGATTACAGCCAGGTGATTTCTGTCAGAGCTCTGTTTACTCAGTATATCAATTGTAGATATACTCATGTGTGTGTATTCAGCTGCTGAAGAAGAATTTGTTTCAGCTGAGAGAACTGACCAAACATGTTGGAGATTTGCATTGACCTGTCAAGAGATTTGCACTTTTATTTCCAAACTGTAGATACTTCAGTTGCTGTGAATCCCTGTGGTAGGTTTGTACAGCAACAGCTGTGCCAGATCTTATTCTCAGCTGCATCAATGTGAAAATGGATGGTTTTGAATGAGGTACATGGAGAATCAGGAATAAAATGGCAGAGGTGGTGCTGAGGCAAATTCAGGAACATGAATAACTAACCTAGAGGTTGGGAGTGTCTAAGCAAGCACATTTGTGGCACATTTAAATGTATCTGCTAAATCTGTTTTTAAGAGGTTGAAGCTTTCTTTGTCATTGTTGTATAATCAGTCATCTCTCAGTGCATTGCCCTGTGACAGGCCTGCTCAGCTGCTAATTTGTTTTATAGTTAGTGCAGTTCACAGTCATGTCTTTTGTACTACAGAATAAAACCAAAGGTATCTCAGTGAAATAATGGTATGAGGATACAATATTGAACAGGAAGCTCTTTAATACTTGACTACAAACCACTCTACCACATACCATTACATTGATGCGTTGCATCGGAAGTGAAGACACAATTAAATAACAGAAGTTTTCCTTTTACAGTGGAGGAAAAGGGAAATAAAATGGTGTTTGGGAGAAAAAATACAGCATCTTGAATAATCGGTTCAGGAGAAATATCATAAAAAGGAGTAATATTCATGTCTCTATCTGAAAGCTGAGCTATAAAATCCCCAATGATTGTGCTTGCTGTCAGTGAAATCAGCCAGCTGTGTAGATCAACAACCTCTGATACTTTTTAACTGCAACGTTTTGTTTAAATAACCCATTTATAATAGAGAGTTTCCACTATTATTCTTTGCAGTGGTTGCTAGCTATGTCCATAGCAACAGATAGTGATGTTGAAAGAGGATTTCAGTGTTTTGATTAGATGATAAACTGAAAGAGAAGAAAATAGATACTCTATTTACGAGTATCTTCAATGCAGTAGGAGTTTTAGAAGAGAAGACTGGAGAAAATGGACTTACTTTATTCTTTGGTTTCTGTTGTTGACTGAGACGTAGGTTTTGTCTTGAAAGTCTGGATTTTTCTACTAGTTTGAGAACTGCTGTTGCTGGAGTAGCACATCCAGGCACACATCAATGGTGTTGAGTATGATAACACCCAAGCGCTGTGTTTCAAGCACACATGGGTTATTATATCAGATGAACTAATTCTTGTTGCTTAAAATGTAATAATAATTTAAAAAGAGAGTACATTTGTGTGATGATTAAGTTACATTAAACAAGAATTGAAGCGGCTGAATTCCTGGGGGGGGAGAGAAAAAGAACATTTTAACATAAGTAACTCACTTATGAGTATTCTTTAGTTTGTTATTGTAATTGCTTGCTTCTGGATTGGAAGCATTGTCTCTCACTGCAAACATCTCCTTCATGATCAGTTATGTAGTGATTATCTTGGGGTTTGTTTTGTGGGTTTTTTAATCTCTAGGCCAGTAATTGCTTGATATGAGTATGATTTTAAATATGTGTTTAGGATAATTCATCTGAGCATCCTTTCTGGGAGTCTCTATCTCCAAAGACTAAAAATAAGCTTTTTTTCTGAGGGCAAACTGCTAAGATTTTTATAACAGACTTAATATTTGATGATTCTGTTTAAATCAGAGATGCTTTTTTGGAACAGTCCTGTACCCGTATGAAAACACTTGTGATGACTTTCGGGGTGTTTTTTGCGTAGTCTCCTGCATGTCATAGTTTCTAGATTACTCTTTGGGATTGGATGGTTGGGAGTGTGTGGATGGTTCTGATGTGGTTTGGGGGGTTTGACTAGCCTACATACTTCAATCCTGTAGCCAAAACTGAGTGGAGGCCACACACTGGATGAGAAACAGGGTTATTTAATATACTTTCCAATGGTACCTCTCTTTGTAACTCTTGTGAGGTTTGCCTGTTCCGCAGTCAGTTATTCCTTCTCAAATACAATGCTTTGAACTTGTTCATTGAGCTGCAAACCTCGGTCTTGTAGAGAGGCTTAAACAGCACTTACACATTTGGAATTCTAATTCTGTTTTCCACAGTCTTTGGGACTTCAGCTGCAGATTTAGGAAGTGAAATCTATAATGAGTCAACAAACACCAGGGAAAATATTAAGTAATTCCAGAACAATTCCTTCATTCCAAAGGCAGTCCCTATCGGTTTCTACCTGATACAACTTTCCAGTCAGGTAGTGGATCACTGACGATTTGTCAAGTACAGTTTTCCATCCACTTCCATTCCAGCCTTACACTTGTTTTGCACAGGATAGGCTTTGTGTAATATATTCATGAACAAGCATAGGGAATGTAGCTTGCTTAACCCAAACCTTGAAACTCTAAAACTAGAGCTAGAGAAGAATAGTGAAGCCAAGCTTAAAACATGGAAATTCTACTGCTTTTCTCATTTTCTTCTGGAAACATATCTGCTAAACCTATTAATAGCTTGTTTTCCTTCATTTCACAACAGCATTCAGCCTCTGCCTGGCAATTAGGACTGTCTTGGTTATTCTTGTGTAACCTGAGGACACTTTCATGAGTAGAAAGCCAGTCGCTTTCCAGAAGTGTGTGTTGTGCCATGGCATAGCTAAAGGAGCACTGGTTTTAACTGGCATGGATTGTAAAATCAATGCTTTAATTTGTGTAGTTACACTTAATATTCAGTTTTTAATATTCACTTTAATATCCAGCTGTGCAAGTATGAAGTTTTTGTTAATAGATGCTTGATTTGGAGCTACAATATACCTGGAACCTGAACAGTGGCATCCACTCACAGCTCTTAGTGCTTTGTTGCTTGGCACATTACCCTAGCACATAGGCTAGAATTTTGCTCTGTTGAGTCCTGAAAACCATGAACTGTTTGTGAAAGATATGCATTTAAATCATTTTGGATAATAATTCCCCATCAGAACTGGAAGACACCAGGGTGCTGAAATGCTCACTGTTAAGCCATGCGTGCACTACTCCGAGTCAGGATTTCACTTGAACAGCTGTGGTTTAACTGCAGTGTATCTGTGTGGGTTTTCCAAAAGGGGAAATCCATGGGGGAAGTCTTTCAGTAATGATGTTGTTATTACTCCATAATCTCTCCCTTTTCTATTAACACCACTGTTACTTGTGGTGTTCTCCTCATGGAGAAAGATCAATGCGAGCTATGTAATGTGCACAAAAGTTTTTAAGAGGGGAACTGAGGTTTTCTAGTAAAATATGTCTGTAAAGAGGGACTGATATTCGTATTAGCTGGAGATAATATTGGAAAAGAGGCTTTATGAAGGCCTTTGTACTAAAATGTTGCACACTGGTTCATGAGCAGATGGCAGCCTGCTAAGAGAAAGCCTAATCAGGTTACTCTGTGATTTTCATTTTATGATGTTTTTATAACCTAGTATTATCTATTTATTCTGTAATCTCATAGACTAATAACCATAGCAAATATCTGACTTTTGGGAATTATCTTGTAGAGTAGATTTACACTTAGTATTTTCACATAAAAACCCGTTATTAATGAAAATCCACTTATTTAAGATAGTGAAGAGTTCATTTGCAGCATTTTAGTAAGTGATGCGATTTTCAGTGCAGGAAAAATTTGTTTAATTCCAAGAACTTTGTCTCAAATGCCTTCATAATGGTATCCCCTTTGGAAAATTCTTGTCACTTCTAAAGGCCTGATTAACATTCCCCTGATGTTAACAGATTAATTTCCATAACCTTTAGATCAAACTTAGAGATTATTTGGACCAGAATTTTTTAGAGTATTTGGACAATTTGGAAGGCTGCAATTAAAAATCCCAGAGTGTAACTAAGTGCCAAATTCTGGTTGCAAGAATGGAAATGATGAAAACCTCATTAGGTTCCTATTTATATGTTCAGATACTTTGAAGAAGTGGGTATGTGAAGTGACTTGTCCCTATCATTGCTGCCTTTCCCATCCTGTCGGAGTGCAGTCTTTGGCTAGGCAGCAAGTCAGAAATGTAGCTTGTTCAAAGTTCCAACTCACTTTTGCTCTGAGGTCAATCTGCTCTAGGCCCTGGCTGCCCTTGTGTGATAAGGGTGTTGCTGAAATGCTTGTAGAACATGAAACAATGCTTCATCCACCATTATAACTGCCTACCACTTGCATACGTTGTTGTATGTATATTGGATGCTGTTCCCTACAGGCTTCCACTGAGTTCCAAAGAAATTCAAGAAACTTTACTATTAAAATGTATGATTTAAAATACTCCTTTTCCCTATGCTCAGGAAATCCCAAAGGATCAGTCTGGTTAGTTTACTTCCTGGTTGCTTCTGTCTCGAAAATGTTACCTAGAGCCTAGTTTGATACTGCTTGAAAAGAAAGCAAGATTTAAATGCTCACGAATTCAGTGTTGGGTATGAATTAGGGACAAGCCCGCTCCATCTGCTTCAGTCAACTTCCTCGATGTGCTGGTAAACTGAGCAGCCTGGAATCAGATTTGCTTTGGGACATTAGCGTGGTGCTGTCATGATTTAGAAGTGATATCAGACAATGCAAACAAACAATAAACCCAGGACAACGTGTGAAGGCAACGTTAGGGTGCTCTGAGCAGCTGTTATGCAAAAAGTGGCTGCAACCCTGGTAAGGAGCGGGGCATGGACCTGCAGATGGTTTAGAAGCATTGGAATTAATGAGTCTTTACAACATGACTAATGGACTTTGCTGATGCACAAGGCTCAGGCTTGCTCTATATCTTGCTCTATAAATAAAACTCCCCAAGTCTGCAGCCTGTGAAGGCTCGCGTCTTGCTCTATACCTGTCTTTAGTTAATGAAATTGAAACATCCCATTTTTCACAGAACTTTTAAGATACCAATAGCTCACTGTGGGGTTTGTAATCGAGCATTAATTTGACTGTGTAATTGATGACCCCAAGGAGTTGTCTTCAGTAGTTGCTTTGTCTTCTTTTTCTTTCTATGCAAATGAATAGCAAACTTTTTTGTACTATTTTGAACATGTAATTTATAAAGTTCAGCCCTTCTGCAGTGATATTTTTGGTTCAAATATACTTATGTTCATTTAATACTTGAAATTTACTTACATTTCACTTGCAAGCGTTACATTTTGCTCACACTCCAATAAATATTAATGTATTATATTTAAAAACCCACTTAATTCTGAACAATTTTCTTAATAAATACATTTTCCCTTTGCTCTTGATTAGTAAATGAGTATAATGGTTTAAAAGTCTCAAGTTTCCAGCCAGTTTAATACAGATACCAACAGCACGCATAGCACCAGTATTCAAGGCTCACCTTTAAAACTCTGGGTACAGTTGCAGCTGGCATCAAAGGAGCCTGAAATATATCTCAGTATTTTCAAAGAGTCTTTTAATGCTGCTTTCTTTTGAACTAAAGTAGAAATGAACGTGAATGTCATTGTCTTTAATATTCACTTATTAGCACTTCATTTGAATTTTATCTTTATTTGCTTTATCAAGTATCATATTAATTGCGTTTTATATCCCCACTCTAAATCTATCACAGTTTCTTTGATTCATTTTCTAAGTCAATTAAGCTAGTACAGGTTCATTGACTAAAGGGAAAAAAACCATACTGTGGGGTCTTCTTTAGTAGTTTTTCTAATAAAACCTGTCAGTAAAGATAATTCAGACAGGATCTTTAGCTGATGCATAATGACTGATTTTAATGCTGAAAATACAGCCTTATATGTTTTTCAGGAGATCTGTATTTATTGGGGTCTAGAATACAAGTGTGACGAGGCACGACTGAGGGTACTGGGGCTGTTTAGACTGGAGAAAAGGAGGCTCAGGGGGCAGTTACTGTTCTCTACAACTACCTGAAAGGAGCTTGTGGCAAGGTGGGAATCAGTCTCTTCTCTCAAGTAACAAGTGATAAGACAAGAGGAGATGACCTCAAGCTGCACCAGGGGAGGTTTAGATTAGAGATTAGGAACAGTTTCTTCACCCAAAAGGTTGTCCAGCATTGGAACAGGCTGCCCAGGGCAGCGGTGGAGGCACTATCCCTGGAGGTATGTAAAAGACATGTAGATGTGGCTCTTGGGGACATGCTTTAGTGGTGGATTTAGCAGTGCTGGGTTGATGATTGGACTCGATGACCTTAAAGATCTTTTCCAACCCAAACAATCCTGTGTTTCTATGATGGCATTATAGAGGTTCAGTGCTCTTCGTATCCACATTAGAAAATTGAAGGGTTATGGATAAAATACACGTAGCCTTTGAATACTGCTGTGTTCTCAATGTAGGTTTTTTATTCCACTTGCTATGTAGGAAAGCGAGCAGGAATGTGTGATTTCCCTCTTTGCTTTAAATGATTTCTCAAAAGCAAAACAGTTGTGAATTATTAATATTAACCACACCATGCCAGTGCAGGGAAGTTTATTATTGATTGATTAGTGTATGAATACTTTTGACTTGGCACTGACTTTTTGAGGCCTACTGATGTATGAACTTGTTTGATCCAGTATAATAATTTTATGTGTCCCTGCCCATGGCAGGGGGGTTGGAACCTGATGATCTTAAGGTGCTTTCCAACCTTAACTATTCTATGATTCTATATATTGTTTTGACCTCACGCTCAAAGATTTGACTATTAGCACAGATGAACTCAGTGTGGTTTCTCATCAAGTAACATAAGTGAAGGTAGGAATTTGTTGCTCCAAGTCTTGCATTCAGATTTCCAAGTTTGGGCCTGTCCCAGTCTACATGACTGTCAGTGTTTGGCTCCATAGGCTTTCTCTGGAGCCTTTCATGTTCTTTTCTTCTTATCTTGGTTTTGAGCTTCCTGTGTCCTGTTCCGTTAAGCCCTTAAATTTTTACATGCTATCTCTAGATCAAACCTTTATCTCTCACAGTCATGACAAAGACCATCTAATAGATGTAAAATGCAAAGTAACCAATCCTATTGTGAAGCAAAGGAGTGATGCTGCCTACAAGGAAGTTTATAGAGACATTTGTTATGTAGCAGCCCTAAGCAAGACTAGACTTGTGTTATATGATGACATTTGTTGAGTCCTTCAGGCCTACACCTGCGCTAACTACAGGGTTGTGCTTTCCTACCTGCTTTAAAGGAAAACTCTTCTATCTACATGCAGATCACTTGTGTACATCAGTTAGGCTCTAACTTGCAGATGTTCTTGTCTGTGATGCTGTGATAATTAGTGGTGCCATAAATACAGAAAGTTTATCCTCTGAGATTCTGCTGCCTTTGATTTCTGCTTTCTCTAGGTGTTATTTCCTGAGTGCCAGTCTGTAATAGTCTAGCTTTCACATGTTGAAGGTTGTCAAGAAAACCAACTTTGCAGCATACTGATGTTTGCCAGGACTGTCATCAACTCATAATGATACAGTTTGCAGGCTATTCATCTCTGTTGTCATTTGCCATTTCTTGTGTAACTTCTTATTCTCACTTAAACAATTCTAGTTTCATGTGTTGGAGCTTTCTGCATGTCACCATAAGCATCTTGCTCAGTCTAAACAGAGAAGAGGCATCACAGATTTAAGTATTACCTGTGAATGTATTTGAAACTGGGCTGGTTTTGATTCCCCAATGTCTTGATTTAGATGACCATTGAATATCCTATCAGTCTGTCAAGTCTCACGTGTTGTATGGTTTTTGCCTAGTGGGTACCGTTCTTCTGGTTTCAAAGTAATCCTTTTCTTTCCTAAACAGAGCCATCACACTGGAGAATCAGCTGGTGATCCTTGCAACATCAGTGTCTGATGCAGGAGGCTACTATGTCCAGGCGGTCAATGAAAAGAATGGAGAGAACAAGACAAGTCCCTTTATTCATCTCAGCGTAGCAAGTGAGTATCCAAATTGTGGATAATATGCTGTCATACTGAGGCTGCAGACAAAAGTCTGCCCTAGTAAAAAGAGCCTTGCTAACAAAGGATTGGATCCTTACAGAAGGTCAACGTTCCCTGCTTGGTTTGGAGTCCATTGAACATCTTGTGCAGTAAGAGGGACCTAAGAGAGTACATGTCCTCAACAAATCACTCTCAGAGCCTCTTGTCTAATGGTTTATTTTGTGCGAGGCAGGTACATGATGATATCCCTCGCTGTTTGTTGTGAAATTGTGATCATAATTTCTTTGCAATGCAGGGGTTTATAATGTATTGTTTTCCATTGCACGTAAGTAAACAAGTCACTCTTCTGAGTGCAAATTTATTTATGAGTCTATTCCCAGTCTATGGCATTATTTTTACCTGGAGTTATCACAGAGGCCCAGGGAACATGCATTTCATTGTTACTACTTATTATTTTACATTGAGCAAATTGTATTAACATCTCCCATTACAGAGGTACTCTGTGAGTAGATTTTATAGCAAAGAGGAGGGGGAGGCAGCAGAGCAATGGGGTCGCAAGATGACTGCCCATTAAATAAACTAAGGTACGTGTTCAGCAAAAATATGCATGTCTAAACTCTTGTAAAACATTTAGTAAATGTGTTTGTAGGAAAAATTAATATTCCAAAGGTGTAGAATGGTTTTGCTCTGTTTCTGAGTGCATTAGGTCACGGTGGTTTTAATGTAGCAGTGAGGCAGGGAATATGTTAGTCTGTTGTGTGAATGTGTCTGGTTTTGGTTATAGAAACAAGGAAGAGACGGCTGGGTAAATTGTTGACACTGGCAGCTTTACTGACAGGCTGCTCTTATGGTTTGGGCTTCTAGAACATCATAGAATCATGGAATGGTTTGGGTTGGAAGAGACCCTAAACCTTATCTAGTCCCAACCCCCTTGGGTTGCACAGGCAGGGACACCTTCCACTAGATCTGGTTGCTTCAAGCCCTGTCCAACCTGTTTTCTAAGCAGGGTACCTGGCATATTGCTTTTGGCAATATGATTATGTTTTTAGAAGTTCATCAAAAACATTATGTCCTCGGGAAACATTTAATTTCAATGAAAACATGATTTTTCTGCTAAAATTCCTAATCAGCTTTCAAGGAATGCTGTTCTTAAGCAATGGAAACCCTGTTAGTGGGATCAGGATCACAGAAGCTGCATGGCTTAACAGCCAGCAGAAGAGACAAACCTGTGTGTTCTTCCAGGTACGTTTATAAGCTAAATGAACTTCTCAGGGGGGGTTTATGTGTATCTTTCTGAAGTGGAAATAATATGCCAAACTCACTTGTGAACTCTGGCTGTACTGTGGCATGTAGATTGTGAACATTATTATTTCTGACAGTATAAATAGGTTTAACACTTTAGTAATTTCATTTTTAAAGCAAATTTATATTGTTTGTATTGTGACCAACAATGTACTTACAACTTTAATTTCGTATCTTAATTAATGCTAGAAATAGTCTGTGATCATGCATGCATAACGAGTGCTATGCAAAGCAGAGGTAATATGGGCATATGGAATAGAAAACACTTCAAAATATGTACAGACTTGATACAATGAATGCAAAGTCTCCCTGGAACATGAAAACCAGGAAAGATTAAATTGGTAAAAGAAGAATGAAAGCCAAAAATGGATCTGCTTGTTGAAATGAATATTAGCCGATGAGGTTTTTGAATTGCTATCTTGATATTAATCTTGGATTAGTAGTGCTGTGTGTATGTGGAAGAAAGGCACTGGCTGTAAGGCATTACAGCATCTGTAAAGAAAGTGATTAACATGGTCTAGTGTGAGGGGTTCCCTGCCCATGGCAGGGGGGGTGGAAATAGATGATCTTGAGGTCCTTTCCAACCCTAATTATTCTATGATTCTGTGGTCAGTCTGATCTTTGATCTGAAGAAGAAACATATGTGAAACAGATCATTAAAGGTACATCCAGGTATGGGTACCAATTTGAGTTGTCATTCATCAGGTGGTAAGAGTGACGGCACTTGTTGTTTTCCATTAGGACATTATAAAAGTTAAAACCAGTTTAATCAAAATCAGATAAACCACCAGTAAAGTGGAATATCCAATTTCTGTATAAGTAGATTATGTATTAATTATTGAGTACAACCTTGCTACATGACTCAGCATGCATATTGCCACTTTCAGCTGAGGGCAAAAGGAAAACAAACCCTGTAGATAATTCCCAGGACAGTCATCCACTGAGAACAGTGTTAGATATGCACAGCTTGTTATTCCTTGAAGGATATCAGTGTCAGACTTGCTCCAGCCTGTAGGAAAGGGTTTTCAGAAGGCTGTAATCTGTCCTGTTCTGGTCCAAAACACAAGAATGGCAGAAAGAGAAAGGTATAGCCCGCTAAGCAGAGGATGAGTTATAGGGTCTTATATAGAATCATAGAATCAACTAGGTTGAAAAATATTGCAGATTAAAGTCAATGTTGAATTGTGGCTGAAAGTAAATGGAGTTTGAGAGACATCTGGGAAAGACACTAAACTGTCCTTCAATTAATAACTGTATTTGATACATGTTGCATGAGATCTGAGGATGTTGAACATGTATCAAAAATAGTTTGAATGCCTCGATCGCAATGAATTCTCTAGCGGAGCTCTGAGTAAAGGTAAAGACATTCTGTTTCTTGACAGCCTAACCCACAGCTCATTGAGTCCCAAGCAGCGTGAAGTCTTACATCCACCCACGGCCCCCGATTACAAGCATAACATATGGAAGTCAGAAAACAACTTCAAAAAGAAGCCTTCTGACTTGTCTGTGTGGCTTCTGCTGTGTTTGGGTTTGCTTTTCAGTACGTTCTGAGGTTGGTCAGGCATTGGAAGTGAAGGCATGAGAATGCCTGGGTTTCATGAGGGTTAACGGGCCTTTAGGACTTATCGGGCTTCTAAGGTATATACCCAGTACACATTACTGGGATGGTTCATTCCTTAAATACACTTTGCACAGGAAGAAGTGTTAGCCGGTAGATATGGTCACTCTGTGATAAGATCCAAATACTGATGAGTGTTTCTCCCTAACAGCCAAGTCCCTGGCTTGGTTAAACACTGGTGTTCTCTGTGCCTGCCCTCTAAAACCATGTTTCTTAATTTGAAAGTCCAGGTCACAGCACAAGATCCAGTCTATCCATGCTTGAAAACAATGATCCTGTCTTTCAAGCGGATGTGTTTCCACTGATTTCAAGAGGATTAGATCATCTCTGAGGTGACAGGCTCCGTGAAATGATGTCCAACAGGCAGAATAATAGGAATAACGTCACGTCTGATATTAGTATGCGATGTTGTAGATTAGTCCTAAATTTGAAATATCTTAAAATCATTCCAACTGTATGCTACACTAATGGAAATCTTGGCTTTTTTGTATTATTTAACCATATGTCCAAGCTTTCATGTAAATAACACAAAATTTTGGCTAGGAAAATCGGGAAGTCTGAAAGTCAAGAATTTGGCAACAGAAGTAGTAACAAAACGCAGCTTGCTTTTTAGCGCTAATACATCACTCCCTGTTTAAAAAGTCACTATTACTGTTTCAGAGGATTTCAGTATTAACTCCATCACTGGAACTTCCTAATTTAACCAGAAAGGTGTGAGAACTGATCTGTCGCTGAGTTGTTACAAGCTTTATAGATCTAAATGCTGTTTTTCAATAAACAAGTGAGGAATCCGTAACGTTCTTCCCAATTTCTATCTGGTCAACAATGGATTTGATGACAATATCTTAAATGGATCCTTTAGGCTTCAGGCTTTTTCTTCTGTGCCCGTTCTCCTGCCGTACGCTGCAGCACAGATGGTCCGATCTCTTCCTAAAGACAGTCAGAGGGATGAAGAGACATGCTTTTGATCTTACCAGTGTTGGCAGGACACGTAAAGATCGAGTGTTCATTTAAGTAAGGCCATCATAAAACCCTTACTTCCTTCTTTTTAAAGGAAAACGGGAGCAGGGGTGTTGAGAGCTTGGTACTGAAAACGTAAGGATTTCTAGTATATAAGTCAAGAGTTTAAGAAGTGGTTTCCTTAGCTTTTTGTTGCAACAAGGAGCTGGCTGAAGTATGTACCCCAATGAACTCAATGTGTGTCCTTGTTACTTTATAACATGACATGGCAAGACCTCGGTGCCACTTTAGAAGTTTGAAAAGCCCTGCTGAGATTTTTCTGTTACTAACTTCCATGCAACACCGTTGGCCCTGGGTTAGAAACTTTTGCCAGGATGTTCAGAGTTTAGTTGAAGTATTTTATGGGAAGAATTGGAAGTGTCCTCCTGTAAATGATTTAAATGGCAGGTTTGCAGAAGGTGGGTATGCGTAAGCTGTTGTGACAGCTTAGATGCTCCTGCTTCAATTGGTTTCGCAGCGCTAATCGTCTGGAACAGCAATTCAGGGCCTTGCTGCTGGACCTTCTCGTTAAGCTGTGAAATATTGAGATGCATGTCACTTGAATGGATTTATTAGTAAATTAGGCAGTCTTGAGATCTCCTCGTAACACCAGCAGATACAGAGCGTTCTGCAGACTGACGTCTCGTTCTGATGCAGGCTTTGTGAAAGCAGCAAACAAGATTGATGAAAGTTTTCCAAACCTCGCCAGCCAGCGTTTTGGAGGAGTCAAAGATGATAAAGCAAATGATCATTTAACAAAGAGAAATCTTCCCCTTGAGCATTGGCAAGGCTTAAAAAAAAGAAGTGAGAAAATAAGTTTGGGGACTGAAAATGAAGCTCCTGGCTTGGCTGCTTTGCAATTAGTTTAAAATAGGAGTGTGTCGTCTTCTGCCCAGCTTCTACTCGCAGCTATTCTGTAACAGCAAACATTGACGCAGGGATAAATAAGTTGTGTTTATCTCCGGTTGGCATCTCTTTTGTTCTTCCATTTAATGCATCAAAGCATAAATGTCACAGAAGGGGAGTCTCATTTCACACTTGCAAGGTAGTGGTTTTGCAGTGGAATTTTGTTGTTTGCTTTTCTAATCTAAAGGAAGGTTCTTATGATAGCACAGGATGTTTAGGTCACTCTCAGTGTCTGTAAAAATGAACTGTTCTTTTTGTCCTAAGGAAAGGAAGTGGGAGAAAAAAACACCATGTTACCTGTCAATGTATTTAGTAGAATATCACTTTTGACATCCTTCTCTCAGGTTTGTTAAGGAGTTTTCAGAAGGTTCTGAGCAGACATCATCTTTTCTGGAAGAGAGCGTTTCATTAATGCAGTTTTTCATATTAACCATCAAGGTCTGTTCAAGTCAGCAGATGTTGAGGATCCTTCACGGATACTTTTGAAGCTTCCTGCTGCATGAATTTTTCATCGCTAGCTCCAGCTTTCAGGTATAGGCAGGAAAAAAATGAACCGGAATGGGCTGGCACCCCCAGGGAGAAGGTATTCCTATTATGAGGTCAAATACACACAGGCTCTGTAGACTTGTCAAACTGGTTTTAGTTCATGCTAAGGGAATTCACTTCACTTAGCCTCTATGGGTCAGTGCTGCTGAGGTGAAGTTGGTGCTTCAATGGTGCTGCTTTTTCTTTGGTGGGGTAGGAGAAGGACTATGGAATGAAATGAAATTGTATTTCTGTGCCACAACTGGGACAGTAGTGATAGGACAAGGGGTAATGGGTTAAAACTTAAACAGGGGAAGTTTAGATTGGATATAAGGGAGAAGTTCTTTACTGTGAGGGTGGTGAGGCACTGGAATGGGTTGCCCAGGGAAGTTGT